>PPHD01024187.1:0-12212 GCA_002909625.1 Bambusicola thoracicus
ATTTCCATGCAGGAACTCAAATGACATCCTGGTTGTGGTGTGATAGCAGTTCCGTTGTCTACTTTCTGTCTTTCAGATTTGTGCCAGGCCTTTCACAGTGTTTCGCTGGTGTCCTGGTGTTCGTATGCGTTTCAAGAAAACAGAAGTATGTCAGACCTGCAGCAAGTTGAAGAACGTCTGTCAAACCTGCCTGCTTGACCTGGAATATGGTGTGTACCCAAAAGGGTAAACTAAGAGAAGCAGCAGTTCTTGTTTCTGAAGTGAAGGCTTCTTTAAATGTGTGCATGAAATTGGCGGAGTTGTTTCCAGACAGACTGAGGGTCTTTGTGATTGAATCTCTTCTGAGATTCAGGGGCAGCTCGGTGTGCTTCAGCAGGAGACAAGTTATCTCTGCTTAATGTGAGTTGTAGTAACTGGCTTTTTTTTTGGCTCTTTCAGCTTGTGCTTCATAGGGGTTTGTTGTCTGTTTAATTCTAGGTTTGCCTATTCAAGTCCGGGATGCAGGGCTGTCCCTTAAGGATGAAATGCCTAAATCTGATGTCAATAAAGAGTACTACACCCAGAACATGGAACGAGAGGTAAGAAGGTGTCATTGTGATCTCTGTGTATGGATGTGTGCAGGGGAGGGAAGGGATCAAACACACTTTCTCTGAAAAAGAATGACCCACGTCATCTTAAAATCATCTGTTTGTTTTCATTCTGCATTACTTGTGAGTATTGATATACATATATATATAGTAATAATTTACCTGCCTTTTAACTGCTGTGTAGATAGCCAACTCTGATGGCACTAGACCAGTTGGTGCACTAGGAAAAGCTACTTCTACCAGCGACATGCTGCTGAAGCTGGCTCGGACCACTCCTTACTATAAACGTAATCGTCCTCACATCTGTTCCTTCTGGGTGAAAGGGGAGTGCAAGAGAGGAGAAGAATGTCCTTACAGGTACACACACATCTTCAGTGGTTTCTGTTCACTGCGGTCGGATACGCCTCCCCTTAGGGACTGAAGAGCAGGAAATGCTGCAGTGGGCAGGAGGTGGAACACTGCGATTGGAGTTAGTGTGAAATTTGCAGTAAGGTGGCGTGCAGCATCCGTGGATAAATCTTTGTTGTGACAGGCTCATTGGTGAGGAATTTGCTGCGTAGGTTCGTAGTGTTTTGCCAAAGCAGTGACTGCAGCTCTTCTCTTGCATAGTTCATTTCTTCCCATCGTGGCGTCAGTCCCCACAATCAGAGGTCTTTGTATTTGAACAAGAGGCCATTTGAAATCCTGCTCTTAGGTTTTGTAGTATTGAATGCTTGGCTGTCAGAAGTGCCATTCATTCCAAGCTCCAGGCAGTCCTGCCAATAGCATGTTGATAGCACCAGTCTGACTTCTTCGGGCTTTTTGTTCCATTCTGACATCTGTCTGTGAGCAGGGTTAAGCATATAAGCAACCAGATGGTGTTTAGAGGGGAAAGTAGTGGATGAAGTCATGTAAGCTGCAGCTGTGACTGGTATTAAGAAATGCTTTGTTTGCTGAACTTCAGGCATGAGAAACCTACAGATCCAGATGATCCTCTGGCTGATCAGAATATCAAAGATCGTTACTATGGAATTAACGATCCTGTAGCTGATAAGCTTCTGAAACGAGCATCAACCATGCCTCGACTGGACCCTCCTGATGATAAGACCATTACTACACTGTATGTCGGAGGGCTTGGAGATACTATCACTGAATCAGATCTCAGGTGTGTTGGTGCATTTGCTTGTATGTTTTATGCTTTGGGTACTTCTCATCTTCAAGGGAGGAAATCTGTCTTTCAAGGGGGGAAAAAAAACCTGGCTTTCAGTTTTCTTTAATGGGGAACTTGTTCGTGGGCAAGTGCAGAGGAGTACCAGCTTGTTGGAGAACAAATAAACAAGCACATTTCAAGAGCTTTGATTAAGAGAGAAATCTTGAAGATGAGTCATCTTTCTGAGCTCTTGGGGGTAATGTGTTACACTTTTTACAGCAAATTCAGTATCTTCTCTCTAGTTTGCTGCTGAGAAAAGCCACTGCATTTATAATTACATGGAGAAGCAAGTGGCTTGGTTTGTAATCACTGCTCTAAACCGGTGATGGAGAAAGGAAAGAATCCAAACATACCTATTTTATCACATTTAACTGCTTGTATTCTGTGACTAAAAGGAACGGGGTTTCATACTCTTATCCTCCATGCAGAAATCACTTCTACCAGTTTGGGGAGATTCGGACAATTACAGTAGTGCAGAGGCAGCAGTGTGCTTTCATCCAGTTTGCTACCCGACAAGCTGCAGAAGTGGCTGCTGAGAAATCCTTCAACAAACTCATTGTCAACGGTCGCAGGCTCAATGTCAAATGGGGAAGGTGAGTACTGGGAGTGACGTGGAGACACATTATCACTTTCTCAGTTGCCATGTGTGTGCTGTCCTCAGGGGGCTTGATTCTCAAATAGATAGAAGTATGTGGATCTTTATTTAGTCTATGTAATCCTGAGAGCTGGATTGGCTGCTAAGCTGAAGTAGGTAACGAGCTGATATATAGCTGGGGTTCTCTTACAGTCTGGTTTTTTGTTTGTTTGTTTTTCCAGCAATGGGATCTGGGTTCAAGATAACACAAATTGTGTAGGGAGTTTGATGGTTGAAGGTCACAGATGAGTTTCGATGGTTGTGCTTCCTCTCTACATGTCATAACCAGTATTTGCACACTTGGTGCCAGCCACCTCTGAGTGTAGTTTTTTGTTCGTTTTTGCCCTGCAGCAGTGGATCTAGATGATGAAATGTGGAACTATTGCAGTGTATCTCCTTACGTTGCCTTTTCTCATCCTTGTCCTCAAACTTTTGTCTGTTTCTTAGGTCCCAGGCAGCAAGAGGTAAAGAGAAGGACAAGGAAGGTACTACAGAATCCGGGATAAAGCTGGAGCCAGTTCCAGGACTTCCCGGAGGTAAGGGAGTAGTTTTCATCTCTGAAGCTGACCTGCTTCCATGGGAAGGGCCGGAGTTAAACCTCTGCATGCAATATCAGCTCAGGACAGTAGAGGCACTGGTGAGCCCTAAGCAGTTACTGACAGTAGGTTTGCAGCTGATCAATCTGGAATTGGGAAGTGAGCTTTGTCTAGAAGCAAATTCTTGCTGAAAAGAAGGTTGTCATGTGATGGGTGAATTAAAGTTACTCAGCTCCAAGATACTGGCAGCACAGACTGTTCAAGGCTTGCTTCATGTTTTCATAATTCGTTGAGTGTTGTGTGAAGTTAAAAAACAAAGCTGGTTTCTTGTGGATAAAAATGAGGGGTGTTCATCAGTTCTTCCACAAGGGCACACTGATTGTTTCTCCTCCCTGAAGGAAGATGTGCCTGCAGCTCTTGCCTGAGTATTTGGGATTTCCATAACCACAGTGTGTTTGGTTTTTGTTGTTGTTTCCTGCAGCCCTCCCACCTCCTCCAGCTGCAGAAGAGGAGGCTTCTGCAAATTACTTCAATCTACCTCCAAGTGGCCCTCCAGCCGTGGTTAACATCGCCCTGCCGCCGCCTCCTGGCATTGCTCCACCACCACCTCCAGGTACTTAATTCTCCTCTTCAAATGAAGATGTGTAAATTAGTGCCACAGCACGGAGGGCTGGAGATACAGTCCTTCTTGCTCAGCTGAACTGTATCACTGATGCATGCCCTATATTGATTTTCCTCATCCCTGATCATGCAATCTAAAACAATTGTATAAAATAAGCTGTCAGCACAATTTGATTAAACTGAGCTGCCTACTGTGGTATGTATTCGCTTTCAAATTTTCAGGCATGTCAGAGATCCCTGTTACTGGTATTCAGATGTACTCGGGGTATTTGCTGACTGTGTACATGGTGCATTAACCTGAACATCAAAGGGTAATTCTGCAGCTGGTTGAATGCCAGCCTGTGTTTGGCTGTGTCTGTATTTGTCTGATGACAGATCTTTTTGTGGGGCATCAGGTCTTGTGGATGTAGTTGCTCCACAGCTGAGCAGAGGGCAATTTAGACTGGCCTTAGACACGCATGCCAGTCCCCCACCAGCATTTAGCTGTAACTAAGGGGGTGTATTGTGTAAGGATTGCTCCCAGTTTTACTGAAAAGAGAGGAGGGGTTTTGAAGACTTGAGGAACCATGGGACCTCTCTGACGTGCAGCAGTTAGCCAGGTGTTTTCCATCAATACTTTCAAACAGCAGTACATGCACGTTAGGTGTTCTGTTGCTTTGTCTGAACGTGACAACTTTTTTTCTGCAGGTTTTGGACCACACATGTTCCACGCCATGGGGCCACCGCCTCCCTTCATGAGAGCCCCAGGCCCCATTCACTACCCATCTCAAGATCCCCAAAGGATGGGTGCCCACGCAGGAAAGCACAGCAGCCCCTAGCACGTCGTGCCACCCTTGTCATTTAAGTAAATGTTATTTTCTAGTTACCATGGTAGTGCCGTATGTTGAGCTGTGGGTGAACTAGAGAAGCCTTATTTCCCTGCTTGCAGACACTGGGCAAGCTGAGCTCTGTGTCACCGTTAGCTAATCAGATCGTTAAGACATCCCAGATCTTTCATTTAGTGCTTGGGGGTGGGGTGGGGGGGAGAAGGGGGCAGAAAGGACTGTCAGGTGGGTCTGGGGATCGGATGGATCAGAATGACAGTGCTGTTAGTGTATCCCATTTGCACACTTTTGAAATAAACTTCTGGAAAAACCAAACCAAGCCCTTTTCAAGCCCATTTGATATCTTCAGTCTGAACGTTATGGACTATTTAAATGTGATGAGAGGCTTCTCTACGTCAGTTAACTAATGACTTGTTATTTCTAATTAGGTATTAATCTTGTAGTATTAAGCCAGGACTGAATAAGAGCTGAAAAACAAGCTCATCACATGTGCCAAACCCATGGCTTTGCCTTGTAAGTGCCACAGAATTGCTCTTTCTTTATTAAAAAGAAGCTTTCGGTGCTTTATTTCTAATCCCACGTATCCTGAGCAAGGTAAGCATTACATCATGCAAGCAGCCTGCTGGTAGTGCAGGTGTGACCTGGAGTGACAGGTGAGCAGTTTAACCTGATGAAGGTCCCCAGAGGTTGGGCTTCTGCACCCCCTGCAGCTCTCAGCAGCGCTGTGCAGCTGCAAACTTCTGTGTATTTTCAGAGCACAGTTCAGGCTTTCAAGGCCTTTGGGTGCAGTCTTGAACTGTGAGATGGATACAGCATGTTTCTGATTTGATAAGGCATGAAACCTTTCTCTTTTTTTCTCAAACCATAGCATTTGTCTAGGAGCAACCCTGTCTTCCATGGAGCCTGCAGTTGAATAAGATGTATGGGCACATGGCTAGAGAATTTTAAGATTATATGTATGTCTGCTGCTTTTGTGTAATGGATCTGTGGACATCTTTCTGTAAAGCAAAATGTGATGGGACCTGTTCTGAAGCCTCATTTCCTTGTTTAAAAAGAAAATACATTAAAATACATGAATTTTTCAGTACTTTGCTTTGACCCTGGAGCAGGAGTGCCTGAGGACTTTGATTCTATTCGACTGCCACCAAAGCAGCTACAGTGTGTGCTGTGACAGTGAATGCACTTCTAGTTCTCCGTACTGACCGGTAGGACCCAGTGGCACTGGGCACTGATTCTGCTGAAGGTATGTGGTGCCGTCAACGGCACGGCCACAGCTGGGGCAGACTGCCCTTCCCTGGAGAAAGGGCCGAGCTTTGGGCACAGGTCAGGAGGTTGGCTCTCATTGGGTCTGAGGCAGCCCAAGGCAGCACCGGGGGAGGCTGGGGCACAATGGTGGGTTGGGAGGGCTGTGCTGCCTGCTGCTGCTGCTCTGGCCCAGGGGTTCCAGTCAGGGCCTGTGAGCATTGCAGACAGAACTCGGGCAAGCTTTACATGATGGCAGTTTATTGATTTTTCTAACCAAATCCTCAGAGGTACGCATTTTCTTCAGCTGATGGACGAAGGGAAGAGAGGTGGGGTTAGAACAGGCCACAAGTTGTGCGTTGTAAATCTATAACGTTACAGGAATAGAGCCTTTTTTGTCCCATCTGCTTATCCCCTCGTGCTTCTGTGGGAAGAACAGAAATGCAAGTTTCCTGCCTGTATGGTGTGTTGCTGCAGCAGAACTCCTGCTTGGGATTTCCTCTATGCATCCATCTGTATAGGATCAGAAATGTAAGTGAGGCAGCTGTTAGCTGCATTTTACAACAAAATTTACTTGTCTGGTTTAACCACAGTGCTGTAGAAAAAAAAAATCCACTTTTATCCCAATGCTCCTTCTATCACAAGGTTAAATAAAGGTGACGTTAAGAACTTGACAAAAGCAGCTGTAGAAAGCATTAGAGCTTTGTGTTAGCGCTCAGCAGGGCTTTTCAGGTGCTCTGGATGGCTGTGCTGGGTACTGCTCTTAGCTGCGTGTCCCACTGCCTGTCACTGCTGGAAAAGGTCCTGTAGTCAAATCCTCACTGCCGCTACTCACGTTATGGAGAGGCCTGGGGTTGCTGTAGGGGCACAGCTCTGCTGCTTTTCTTTCCCATGGATGCTGGAGCTGCTCAGATGCCCTGGCAGTAGCATTCAGATCTGTGACCCACGCAGCTCCGCGGTGCGTCTGGTCCAGCAGGGCCCGATCCTTACTGACCAGCTCTATGAAGCCAAGCTGACATAAGTTGATCAAAGGGCTTAAGTTGATCTTAGGGCATGCAGATAGGAGGAAGGAGGAGAAAATAACAGCTGTAGCTTAAGGAAAAGGCACAAATTTCCAACTCTTGACCTTTTTCTCCCTTGTCTCCAGGCTGTGCTGTACGTGTGTTGGTAAACAAGCGGGTCACCAGTTCATCATTTGCTTTTGCTGTCCACATAACTGCATTTAACGCGCCAGTGCCTCTGGTGAGTTGTTGTGCTGCTGTTTGTCAGCGCCCACCTCCTCCCGCTGTCCTGAGCAGGGCGGCAGATGGAGAGTTGTCCTTCAGATGGAATTTCTCTGCGAAGACGCCACCTGTCAGAGCAGCTCTTGTGTGTCAGCAAGCAGCGAGGCCGCTCGGTGCGTTGCAGCTGGTGGTCCTGCCATTTTCCACGAGCCGGGGGAGAGGACAGCCTGTTCGGGATTTGTGTTTGCTGACGGTGATGGGAGCTTACAGCCATCTCCTTGCATTAGCGATGAGAACCGCTCAGCTTAGCACTAAACCTCCTTGTGACAGTGACTGGCGTGGGGAGAATTCAAACTGGTCCCAGCCCTGAGCTCGTTCAGATCCCATAGGAAAGGCTGACAACGCGAGACCGCTAGGTTGACTTTCACCAAGTGCCAGGCAGGAATACTTCATCCCCTCTCCCCTGCTGTGCAAAGTACGGTTCACTCTAGCGAGAAAAGCATCCGTGGCGATGGGGAGGGGAGCGTGGGTGCTACAGCTCGTCACTCTCAGGCAGAACCCGTGCCCAGCCTTGCGGGACTCTGTTGAAGTTGGGTCTGCGGGAGATGATCTCCAGAACGCTGAGGTCCAGCTCGGCAGGAGGCACGTAGAAGAGGTCGCTGAGCTGGGCTTTGTCGAACGGGGTGGGAGTCCTGAGGCACAAGAGAGGGGGAACTTAGCACAGCGCGTAGATGGCGTGTGCGTTTTGAAAGCCATGGATAAAGCGGGTCTGGAATTCAACAAGGCCAGCAGCAACCGGCGATAGCTCCCCGGGATGCCCTCACCCTGCCTGCCCAGCAGCGTGCTTCTGTACAGAGTGAAGCTCCATTCAAGTTTGGGCAGGCCGGGGTAGTGCCTCTTGGTGTGTGGGTGCTCATGGCTGTACTGGGAGGCAGGAAGCCTGCTGGTGCATTTACTGCAGTGTGTTTCTATGAGATGGGAACGGGGTTGGATTAAGAGAGCGGGTGATGGTGACAAACCCTCTGCTCTACAGACAGCAGCTTGTTTGCAGCTAATGTGTTCTGCAGGGGCTGAGGCTCCCCGTGCCGCCTCCTGATTGCTCTAGCACATGTTCAGGCAAATGGCTTTCTCCTGGCCCTCGTTCCAGCCCGCCTTTTGGGACAGCTCTTGAACTATGACTAACAGGAGGAGCAGTGCGGGGGCAAAGAGCTGTCATCCCTTCCTGGAGAAATGTCAAAAGGGAGCGGGGTGAGCGGTGCCAGCCCCCAGCAAGCCAAGAATGTCGGGTTTGGAACACCACGTTGGGGCTCATCTATCAATAAGGCAGAGCTGGGAGTGTTTGCTTTGGGTAGTGCTGCATGAGCAACGTGGCACTGTTTTGCAACAGCGTCCCAGGGAGGAATAAGAGGGGAAAGGTAAATGAGAGGCTCATTCAGAAGCTGTCTCTGCCCCATTAAAAGAGTCGTTTTCAGAGCTTTGTTTTCGCCCTCTCTTAAGGTAGCAAACCTCAGCGAGCTGCCTGAAGGTCTGTGCTGCACAGCCTGAAAGCTGAGAAGAAATCAGTCTGCTTTAAAGCAGTCGCTGTTGAGATGGTGAACTTTCCCTTGCCCCGTGACACATGCGAGCTGTGCTGGGATGCACCTAGCTCTAGGCAAGGCTGCTGGCTTCTCGCTGGCTGCTCCGTTCCAAAAAGCATGTTGTTTTTTCTGCAGTTTGGTATTTGATGAACTGAGAAGTGATTTAAAAGCCAACAGCTTGGGAGATCATGACAAGCCCAAGTTGAAAGCAGATTGGCTCTCTGAATCTTCACGCCTCGGTGAAGAATTAGAGGAGGTGGCGAGAGGCTGGGTGTTAAATTAGCATCCATCTGTATTAAATAACAGTTCAAGGCTTTAAATAGAAAGGCAGCGTGCGAGAGGGGAGAAATGGTGCAGGGTAAAGCATCATTCAGAAACATGCCCTTGCTCGAGTCTCTGTCCGTAAATAAATACTGAGGCAGGAAGATGGGTAAATGCTGAAAGGAAAGAGCTGAGTGCTTGCAGCAGCTCCATGTGTTACTGCACCGCAGCACTGGAGGTGAACGGCTGGGGAGCCGTGGGCTGCTCCCACCACCAAATGCCTTTCCTAATAGTTTTGTCTCGGCAGTGCCCACTGCAGGTGCTAACCTTGCCCTGGTGTAACTGGGAGGCACGCAGGGGGCACAGCAGCTGAGCTTTGCTGGAAGCAGCTGGGGAGCACAGAGCTTGCCAGGCTGAGCCACCAGCAGCACGCCTGGAGCCTTCTGGCCCAAACAGGTGTTTGGAAAGGAGCTGGTGACCTCTTAGCACCTTGTGAGAAGATTAACCTTTGCACCCCTTGTGTTTCCAGCAGCTGTTTGGTTACCTTAAGGAAATTAGGAGGGAGATTTGGTGCTGCCTGTGCCACTGCTCCACCCAGCCCGGAGCTGAGAGTGACAGGGAACATGGGTGAACCCTTCTGCAGGAATGATAACAAGTCCTCCCAAGCTTCAGCAGGTGTTCCTGACGGTACCCGATGGGATGGATGGATGGATGGATGGATGGATGGAGGTGCTCCAGGCTGGGGTTGCCCATGCCTCAGCCAGCCTTACCTGTTGAAGTTCACGAAGTCCCCATGTGGGAGGTTCATGGGCAGCCGGTTCTCGCTGCCCACAGCCTTGTCCTTGTCACCCACGTGCCCATGCCACGGGGAGCGGTAGCCCTTGGGAATGGCGGTGATGTTGAACTTCTCCGGGGGCACTTCTTTGAGAGGGGTTGAGTACCCTGTGGGGAAGGGGTTCCATACGTATAAAAACACTGCTATATTTATATACCCGTAAATCCCAGGGGCTGTGTGGCAGCATTGGCTTTCCTCTTGCTGCTGCAGCCTCTGGGCCACGTGCAGAGCTTGTGGCATCTGTGGGACGAGGAGGACCTCTTCACTCCTGTTTGGGGGCTGTCCCCCATGGGCAGGGAGGGAGGGGTGGGAAAGCACAGCACTCAAACCACGTCCTCTGAGGGACAGATCAGGGTGTGCTGCCCATCTACCCAGTAGCACTGCATGGAGATCACAGCAGGGTCAGAGTTGGGATGCAAGCTTACCTGGTGCCAGAGAATCTGGATTGAGGACTTTGATCATGTGCAAGACTTTTTCTGTCTTCTTGGGCACCTCCGGAGGCCCACCGTGGGGTGACACTGCCACGTGCAGCTCGGAGTGAAAGCTCTGCTGGCCCTCAGCATTCCCAGCCTGGGGGTGGAAGGGTTGGGGGCTCAGCCTGCCCAGCTGCCCAAAATGGGGGAGCGAGGGATGCAAGCGGGAACACTTGGATGCTATCTTTGATGCTGTCTACTCACTGTCCACTCGTTGGCTGCTCCTTCTCCTCTCTCGGTGCCATGTGAGTCAGCTGGCCCTGGGGGCTGCAAGAAGGGGAGGACGGGGCTCAGGGCTGCGCTGCCATCCCCTCGCTGTGAGTGGGATGCTGGACAACGCTGCGCAGCCAGCCCACCCAGCCATCCCCTGCAAAGGCTGCAAGAGGTGGGGGACGCCACCCCACCCGGAGCCGGGCACACACCTTCCTGTAACCACTGGGGTGCTCGAAGACAAAGCGCTGCATCCGCTTCTGCCGCTGCTGGAAGAGCTGGGAGCCACGGTTGGTACTCAGGGAGAGCTCCTCCAGCATCACGTCCTGCGGCGTGCTCATCTTCTTGCCCAGGTCCAGCTGGGGCGCTGAGGATGTGAGGGGAGAGCATGGATGAGGACCTTGGTGGGAGGATGGGGGTTGCTATCGGGGCTTGGCGGTGCGTGTGCCCTCTGCTTACCGTCTTCAGGATCCGGTTTCATGATGGTCATCGCCCGCTGCCACGCTCCTGGGGCAGAGCTGTGGGATGAGGACGACTGCAAGAGAAAGGTGGACCTGGGTGATGGCTGGGCACAGGAAGCTGCTGCCCACAGCGGCACTGGGGGTGCTCAGAGCTCTGGGGATGGCCTACATGTGAGTAGAGCTGCGTTTTTGTGTGCCCACCCCAATCTTTGCATCTGTCACCCCTACCAGACCCCCCGTGGGAAGCCTGGAGTCATCCTGTGTCTCATTTCCTTCTTGTCTTCCTTTAGGGCTGAACTCTGCCTGGCACTGCCTGCAGCAAGGCGTCCTTACCCCTGGGCCCCACTGGGAGCAGCACTGCTGGCCCTGGCTGCTTCCACCCTCCGCCTCAGCAGAGCTATTTTCAGCTGCTGGTCGCAGAAGCTGCAACCCGGACCACTCAGGGCGAGGAGCCGAGGAGCCCAGCCTGTGGGGTGAGTGGGAATTCAGGCTGCCACCTTCCCCTAGGAGCCCTGGGCAGCTCCGGGTCCCCTCAGGCTGTGGCTGCACGGTGCATGGCACGGTCTTCTTTGCCAGCTCTGGCTCCGACGTTGCCCATCCTCAGCTGGCAGCAGCATGGAGGAACAAGGAACAGCTCATTCCTCTGCAAACCTTTTCCTGGCCCTGTCTGCTGCGTACCATTAGGGGACCACACCGGGACCCCAAGGCTGGGCTGTCTCCAAGCCCTGTGCGCCCACCCATCCCTTGGCCCAAGCGCAGCACCTGATTCCCTACCTGGGCAGGGGATTCCTTGCGGTAGCAGGGGCTGAGGATGTCCTGTGGTTGCACTGTGTACAAAGACACAGAGTGGCTTCAGCCAGCAGTGTTGGGTGGCACCCTGAGCTTCTGCCGCTCGCCCCGACCCGTGCTGGGCTCTGGCCGGGATGCCAAGGTCTGGCTGCAGAGCAACGGTTATTTCTGGCTGAGAAAGGGGCGGAGCGGGGCTGACCCTTGGGGCAGGGATGGTGCCACCCCAGCACTGAGCGGGGCTGACCCTTGGGGGCTGATCCCCAGGCAGGGGTGGCGGCCGAGAGTAGGAGGTGACTGCATGCACCCAGGTGCCTGGGGACGGTCAGAAGCAGGCAGGCAGGCAGGTGGGATAGCGGCAATTTATTTCCGAGCTGGGAATACATGTGCATGGCGCAGGCGGGGTGCGGTGGCTGCAGAACCCAGGGGACAAGGATGCTTGCTACCACACTGTGTGCCAGGGGAAGGGAGAGGGGGACAGGGGCTCCCCTAAGAGGCACCGTGCCCTGGTAACCCCCATTTCCTTTGCTGCTCTCGCTGGCACCAGGGCTGCACCCTCCGGGTTCCCTGAAGTTGCTGCTTTAGCTCTCCCAGCATCGCTCCCCAGGCTCTGCCCTGTAACTGTGCCCACTCCATTGCCCCCTCTCCCCACCACCCCCCATCACTTACCATTGCTGCTGTGCTCCGGGGAGCTCAGCCCCTTGCAGGGTGCTCCCGCATAGACACCGACCTGTCCCCAAACCCTCACACCTG
>PPHD01024189.1:0-12210 GCA_002909625.1 Bambusicola thoracicus
ATGCCGTTCCCTCGGGCCCTGTGGCTGTCACACAGAGCAGAGCTCAGCGCTGCCCCTCCGCTCCCTGTGAGGAGCTGCAGCCGCCATGAGGCCTCCCCTCAGCTCCTCTGCTCTGCGCTGAGCACACCGAGGGGCCTCAGCCGCTCCTCACACATCTTCCCTTCCAGACCCCTCACCATCTTTGTAGCCCTTAAGAAGTGCTACTTGCATGGGTGTTTTCTCTGAAGCGCTCATGTTCCTTCATTACCACTTCTCTGCATGAACTTTCTGGGCTCCAAACGGACAGATTTCCCTTCCCATTTCCGAGAACAAGTCTGTCCAGAAGTGGGTGGTGTTTATGAAGTTAGCCCCTGCTTAGCTAATGTGCCTTCACTAAGGTTTGTATATAGTTAATGGAAAGAAGTTTCCTCAGACATCGGGTGAGAGAACCTTAGGGTTTGGTGCTTTAATCTTCATCTGGAGGGGTCACTCTTGCTTCACTGAACGTAAGAACTTAAATGTGAGCGCAGTGACTCAGATATCTGGGAGAGGTGACTGAAGCTAGTGGTAGAAACGTTTTCTTAGAGACCAGATGTAGTCTTCAAACGCTTTTTAGAGACAGATGCTTGATTCTCTCATCTTCCTTCAGTATGAACTAAAATACCTGTGTACCAATCATTGTTGCCAGCCAGTCCTGCTGTGGAAGCAGTGGGGTCATTTTGCCAGCAGGTTTTCTCCGGGAGATTTTTAGCTTTTTATTTTTTACAGAAGGCTTTTCAGAACCCAGGGCAAGTGAACTTTTTCTGAAAGTTTGCTTTCACCATTTGCAGCTCCTAACCCAATTATCTCTGTTGTTTCTGTATGGCACAGAGGTCAGAGGTGAACACGGAGGCCCTGTGAAATCCCCGGTGCAGAAGTGTGGGAAGACCAGAATGATTTGTGCTCTCTTGAAGGTTAGGCTGTATCAGGCAGATGCAGGCTGTCCTGAGGGGCTCTGGGAGCCATCCCTTCAAACCTGCTGTGGCAGATGAAGACATTCCTACACCTAGTTGTCCACCTTGTTCTTTGTTGGAGCTTGCTGCTCCTGCAGCAGAATTGCAGAGGGAAAGCAGGCCTGTGCTTCGGCTGCTCCATCTTGTCAATTTGAATTTAACATGAAAGAGTCTGCACACGGATGCCCAAGTGGAGACTAGACTGTATACAGTGGGGGTATGTTAGCTAATCTAGCAGAGGTATAGCAGAAAACTCAGGACAGTTGAGTCTGTAAGCACTGAAGCTGCTGCTTGGCGAACACGGGTCAAAGCCTGGGTGTATGCTGAATCAGACTGCTGTAAACTGTTTGCTGTGCCCTGCGTTTTGTCCCAGTCCAAAACTGTTCGGTTGGAAGTACAGAGCTACGGCCTTCAGAATTATAAGAGAATGTGAAATTAGCTGTCTTGGCTAGCAGCTATTTTAACTTCCTAAGCTGTCATTCTCATTGTCTGTGCCATAGCCCAGATCCCGTAGGATATCTGTTTTTTGCTAACTGGATGCCAAATACCCTGTAAGGCTATAGCTAATACTAAAAATCTAAAGTGAATCATGTAGTTGAAAAGCCACAGGAAAATGTGTGCAAGTCCTGCAATTAAGCCTTTTGGTTATTTTATTTTATTCTGCAAATAAAGACACTGTCCATCATTAAATGGAAAAAAAAATAGCTTGAGATGTATATAGCATGAAACAGTAGTACCCTTCACAAAAAAAAACATTTCTAATTCATTAGTTTATTACAAAATATCCACTCACAAAAAAGCACAAGCACAATCTTTATACTTGTGAAATGAGTTGATATTTCATATACAAAATAATTTCCACATAATTCCATATAATTTTATTTTATATAGAAATAGGTCATTATTACAACAGCTGTACAATACACTACTTTTTATTTAATAATTACATAAAATCTTTCTTAGAAACATATCAACAGAAAACATACAAAAAAAGCGAAAAGTGCATTTCTTCTTTCCCCCCCCCCAAAGGAAAATTCAACCCTAAATGTTATAATGAAGGAGATATGTAATAGTCTGCAGCATCCCGAGTCAGTGGGCCAAAACACAGTGCATATTTCTCAGAGACTTGCAGTGAGTGAGTTATTTAGCTTGAAGAAGGATCCATCTTGTATTACGGGAGAGATGCATGATTGTGCTTACAATTTGAGTTCACCTTTGCAATCACAATTCATATAGAAAACAGTCCAGTGTTTTTTGTTGTTGCTGTTTCGTTCTTAGTCACGAAGAACAGTTAGGGTAAGCTGCATAATACTTTTCAGATTCTAAATCAAGGGCTATGAGCTGTAGACCATCTTCACCAATGACCAGGCTTTCTTTTCCATTGGATGTGCTAATTTGGCCACGAGAATAAGGAAACAAACTTCTCTTTACAGAAAGTGCCTAGGTTTTGTCCTCTGTGCAGTTGTGCAAAATAATAACAATAATCATAATAAAAATAATCTCTTGTTCTCTCCTCAATAGACCTTTGACGCAGTGCTTTTCATACACAAAAGAAGAACTGAAAGAGTGAAGGCCAAGTACCTCATGTGTCTGTCAACAGTCTTTTGGAATTGCCAGACAGCTTTCCAAGTGACACGCCAAGCTGGAACTCCTCCTCCTGTGTACTCAGTGATGATGGAGTCTGCACAGGATAGCGTTCCTCTTTGTTTCGCTCTGCCAGTACGTGCTGTGCTCACAAGACAGCACAAACTGAAGGGTGCCGTCAGTGCGCTGTGTGCAGCAGTCTGTCCTCTGTGGCATCACAGAGCTGTGAAACAAAGGCTCGTGCAAAAGCCAAAACAGTAAGTACAAAGTCATTCTCTCCTGCCCCATGTGCCCATTGGTTAAAGCTAATCGTGCATTGATTGTGCTGGTGGGACTCTATCGCAGTGGCTGTGGTAAATTTGATGATTCTGATAAGCTATTGCTTCTTCTTGGTAGTTGTTGCTGCTGCTGCTGCTGTGTCTGATGATACCCCATATTTCCTTGCTGTGGTGAGTAAGATGACAGGAGCAAAGAATCAGTTTGCTCATTGTGCAAAGAACTTGGTGTTTGTACCTACAGATAAAATAAAATTCATCTCGTTGTTTGATTCTTTCACATGTTAGAGCTCGTCGTCCTCAATGTACAGCATGCTTAAAAACCATTATTCTTTTACTGGCTTTTATTTCTGGGGCTGTGTGCTTGGCAAGGGGTTTGCTTACCTATGCTAGGAGGAATGGACTTAAATTGCGGCAAAGAAGATTGCAATTAGGCATTGAGAAAGGTTTTCCAGTAGGCATGCCCTGCCTAGGACTTGCAGGTTATTCTGAAAAGTCTGTTTAAGTACAGGCAGAGACAAACGTGTCAGAAATGACATAACTAGATGGTAGAAATGAAGCAGAAATGACACGGGGGATCCTAGTGGACCTCATGAGGTCCCTTCTAGCCCTTTCTTTTTGTGAGTACATGGTAGGGTGTAACCTTGCAGTGTTGAAGTCCATGTGAATTTTGCAGATGCTTGTATGAGAATGGGGTCTGCCTTTTTTTTTCCCCCCTATTAATTCTCAGCTATGGTAAGGATGCCATTTTTCAGTTTAATTATTTGAGGTCGATGATACTCTTTCAATGATTCCAGCAGAGTTGTGATCAGGTTTTATACACTCAGTTCAGCTCCTTTTGAGACACCTAACAAGACACATCTTCCCCCTCCCTTCCCCTTAGCTTTAGTATGTGCTGAATTAAGTAAAACAAAGCAAAACTAAACAAAACACCACGGTATTTTTCATCTTCAAATCACCTGGTGCTTCCAGGTGATCTGCTCCAATTCATCTTCTTTGCCTTGTGGAGTCGAAGAAATACTTTAATTTATGGAAGAGATCTGGATATCTGATCGAGATCTCATTTTACGTTGGTGCTGGTAATTAAAAATCATCTTTTGACTTGTAAACTAAGCAAATCTTGTACTTAATAAAGAGTACAAAATAAATCCTAAGGCAGCAATTTTCTCCATCTAGAAATACACTTTAAATACATCCAGGATAATCTGATTATGTTTCCAATATGCAGGATTAGAAATTTCCTTTGAAACAGTCTGACTGTTCTCACTGCTCCCTTGCTATACTGGAAGAGTACACGACACTGTTATCAGTGTCCTGCAAATTTCAGTATCTCTGAAATGGCCATCTCTGCCGTGATCAGGCTCCCGCTGAAACTTACAGCTTGGCAAGGCCTTCAGGCCTGTTTGCACAGCCCATTCGCCTCATTACTCTGTGCATGTGTTTTACACATTGTCTTCTTTGTCCTTCCCTACCTGCAGGTAGCGTTGTTGCTGATGCTGTTGGTGCTGGAGTTGCATAGGTGGCAGAGAGGATGACTGGGAAGGAGGAGTTGTGGCAAACCCTTGGTTTAACACTGCTTGTCCCATCAGGATGATTGGAGAGCCGCTGCTGGAAGTCTGCACTTCCAAACTTTGAAACATTTGTTGGTTTTGAGAATATCTGTGTGAGAAAGAAGGAAAATGGTCAAGAATAAACCAGTAGAAACAAAGGCCTTCTCCTAGGATACGAGGCGGACATCGACAGTCTTCATAAATAATTCTTAGTAAAAGATTCCAGTGCATCAGATCTGCGCACATGAGAACCAGCATCACTGGCAGCACTGCTCTGCTTAATGCTGTGCATGAGCTACACTTGCAAGGCAGAACACATCGCACCTCAAAATCCAGACCACATTTTAGATTCATTAGAGACTCTGGTTTATGCATGTCTTCAGCCACAGGTTCACAGGCTCATTAAAGCAAATGCCCTTTGATTTTTTATTAATAAGATGAGTTCTGAACTGCGGCAGCTGAGAAGTAAATATATTCCCTGTTCTGCTGCCTGTGCTCTGGTATGGCTGCCTGTGGGGGTGGTAATCTCCTGCAGAAGGATGGGTGGGTTTCATTACTTTCTAAGGTGCTTGCAGACATACTGCCAAGTATGGTCAGTAGCTTGTAGCTCCCATAGCTGTGGACCGCATTAGAAGAACACAAGAAGCCTCTAGAAGTCCTCTAGAATGAGAGACAGGCCAAAAACAAAACACTCGGCTCCTCTTGCTAGGCTGCTTTTGCACAGCAAATGCCAAATATGTGCTGTTCTGCAGAAGGCTCTGGGTAAAACCACAATGGAGCTACTGCCAACCCAGCCTAATTCTGTTTATCCTGTAATGGGTGATGAGATCATACTGTGCTGTGTGTTTTCTAACAGCTGTTGAAAATTAGGGGTTAGTCAGAAATGCTAAGATTTGGGCACTTAGGAAACGATGTGAGCTCTGAAAAAGGGTCCTGTGAGTCAGGCAGAGTGCTTGAATGGGGAGAGGTATGTTTGAAGACCAGGCCTGTTTACTTAGAGGCTTAAAAGCAGAGCTCAACTGCAGATCTGTTGAAGGTTTTAATTCAAGGTAATCTTAAGCAGCAACAGTTACTTGTAAAAAGAAGTACTGAATACCTACATTCCTGAGGTAACGTATGAAATCACTTCAGTGATGTACAAAGAACTGATCGTTTTTACAGCTCACAATTAAGGACTGTGACCACAAAAACAAAGAGCTAAAGGGGAAAAAAGTATTTTATGACTGAAAGTTTCTGCTTCCTCCACCCAAGATTTAGGGACAGAATCAAGGCAGTTTGTTTAGCAGCATTTCAGAGAGTGCTGATGCAGGGCCTGTTGATTCTTTTGGCTTTGCTGTTCTAAGTTAGGCATTCCTCCATTGGTGTTACTCCAGTACTTCCCTGCGCTGAGGGGGAGAGCTTTCTTGGTGTTGGTCATTTCAGCTGGGTCAGGATTGACTTTCTGTGGGTCAGAAGTTCCTGAACTAAGTGATGCACAAGGGAGAAAATCTCCCCAGCCTGGGCTTCTCAAGATACCACTGACACATTCTGTTTCTCTCCATCATTGTTACCGATGTGACCTGGTGCAGGAAACCAGGCTCAGCACAATAACATGCTCCTGATTGTATCTATTTTGTCATCTTACTAAAGAAGGCTGTTTCCCCTCAAAAGCAACTTTGGCATTTTATCTTTAACAAGCCACATACTTAGCCTGGGATCCAGCCATGCTGAGGTCTGAAGGGTGTCTTGCATTACAGGACGTGGGCATCATAGGCTGAATAGGCTGGCTGAGCAACAGTCTTGCACATGGAAAAAAAGAAAAAGTGATACTGCTGTAAGAGAAAGACCATAAACATGCCTTATTTTGAAAACCAAGATGCTTTTGTAGATATGACACAAGACTGAGCGTAGGAGATGTAACCTCAGCTCTGCTGAGTGGAGGTCTGAGGCCGTGCATTCCAACTGGGGTCACGTGTGCCCTTCTGAGGTGCTGGGTTTCAGGAGAGAGAAACTTCTATCACTCCTGCTGGTTTCAGTGGGAATGGGTTGTATTGCCTCAATATCCAACTGTCTTTTTTTTTTGTTTTGTTCAATCACTTAGGCTGGAAAAGACATTCAAGATTACCAAGTCCAACCATCAACCTAATTCCAAGTCCACTGCTAAGCCATATCCCCTTGTACCACATCCACACATCTCTTCCCTGGGCAGCCTGTTCCAATGCTTGACTACCCTCTCTGTGAATAAATTCATTCTGATATCCAAGCTAAACCTCCCCTGCTGTGATATGGCACCGTTTCCTTGTGTTCTATCATTTGTTATCTGAGAAAAGAGACAGACACCCACCTCACTGCAGCCTCCTTTCAGATCGCTGTAGACATCAATGAGGTCTCCCCTGAGTCTTCTCCAGACTAAACAGCCCCAGTTCCCTCAGCTGCTCCTCATAACTCCTGTTTTCTGGTCCCTTCTCCAGATTAGCTGCTCTACTCTGTGTTTTTTTGACCAGCTCAGCGTCCTTGTAGTGAGGGCCCCAAAACTGAACACAGCACTCAAGGTGCAGTCTCACCACTACCAAGTACAGAAGGACAATCACTTCCCTCATCCTGCTGGCCACACTGTTTCTGACACTGGCCCAGATGCTGCTGGCCTCTTTGGCCACCTGGGCACACTGCTGGCTTGTGTTCAGCCAACTGCTGATCACTACACCCAGATCCTTTTATGCTGGGCAACATTCCAACCAAGATTCATACGCTTAGTTGGAGCTGAAGCCTCACCCCTTCCCTCACTCCCACAGGGCAGCCTGAGGCGTTGGATATCTCAAGGCCATGCAGCGGTCTGTGTTGCACCCTACCTGAGTTGCTGGTCATGGCTGCAGCCAGCAGCGGATGCACCGGGACCAGAGCTGGGGCCAGGGCCTCGGCGGGACAGAGAGGTGGAGGGGCCGAACAGTGTGGCCGTGCTGCGAGTTGAGCGGCTGCTGCCTGTCGTCAACTCAGTGCTCCTCTCTGCCTTTGGGCCCTGCAAGAGAGCAAGAAGAGGTGGCTGGGGGTTAGGCCTGGATAGCCCTGCCGTGATAGCCCCACAATGGGAATCACAGAATCACAGAATCATTAAGGTTGGAAAAGACTTCTCAGATCCTCTAGTCCAACCAGCAGCCCACCCCCACCATACCCACTGACCACGTCCCTCAGTGCCACATCCACACGGTTCTTGAACACCTCTGGGTTTGGTGACTGCACCACCTTCCTGGGCAGCTGTGCCACTGCCTCACCACTCTTTGTGAGAAGTTTTTCCCAATATCCAACCTGAATTACCGTTTCTAAGGAAAAATGTAATTGTCTTTCTATTTGTTCACGTTTAAACAGTTATGTTAATGTGGGCCGGTAGGAGGTTAAATGCTAAGGCTGAGGGCTCTAAGGCTAGAGCCCTTGCCTCATTGTGGTCCAGTCACATTCACTGTGCACTCTGACAACAGCAATAGAGGCCGTGGCTCCTTTGAAGGGAGGCACAGCTGGTGGGTGGAAGAGCGAAGAAGGAAATGCCCAGAAGACTGCAGTAAGACAGAACTGCTGTGCCAGGCCTCCTCACTCTCACAGGTCTTGGTTACAAACACTTGATGCTGCGCTTCCATTTCCCCATGCCCAGCCCATGCATCTCACATCAATATCCAAGCACTCCAACAGTATGCCATCATGACAGGCAGAGGGCAACTCTCCTGACTGAGATCATAAAAGGGTTTAAAGTGAAGTAAATGCTGTAGAGACACACTTTATATAGTCTTCACTCAGACAGAAGAATAGGGAAGGAAAGGCATAACTGCAGGACTGACATGATTTTACTTGCTTGTCTTGTAACAGCTCAGTGTCTTCTTTCCATATAAATGCTTCTGTAGTCAAATAAATGATTACCTGGCTTGATATCACACTTGCTTCCCTCAGTACTTGCTGGCTCGGTGTTTGTGGAGATGCAATTTGCCCTGGGAGCTGAGGACTGGGGACAAGCTGCTGCTGAGAAATGACCCCAGGCCTCTGCTGTAGCGGCTGCGGCTCTGGCTGCTGAATATTGCTGAAGCTCAGGGACACCGCTGGCTGCTGTAGGAACATCTGGAACAGAAGGGGGGAGATGTTTTAGTGACATAGGCCAATTGTTACAAGTAATGAAGGTGACGGATTTAAATCTAGAGATATGTCCTGAAGTAATCACAGCTCTGAATTCACCATGCATTTACTGTTAGTTGGAAATCACGTATTTCCTATGTTAATGATTGTGCTGTCTCTGGTTTCTTTCTTTCCTCTTCTAAAAGAGCATCATTACTTGTGAAATGTGTCCTGAAGGTAAAAGCCTTCACTCCATGGGGCAGGCAGGGCCTTTCTGAGAGTGGTTCACTGTGCATTTGTCATATTCTGGGGCACCCTGACCAGAAAGCAAAGAGTAACTCCATGTCTTTTTAATCCTTTCATTTTTCCTTTCAACAAATCAACCTGTCTTTCAGGCAAGGCTGCTATTGAACGTGTCTCAGAAAATTCAACACCTTCTATACAGTTGGGTCGCTGAACGTATTTAATGAGGCCACAGCGAGGCCAGGGTTGTCCGTGTTGAATGGCTGTGTCCTTATCATTGAGAAGATGTGTAAACAGGCAGTCACTGTCATTTATCTGATTTCCCATCAGGTAGCTGTCACCTGGTGTTCTTCCTAATCATGGCATGCATTCAACTTGTGCAGGAGAACTAGAAGCCCCTCTGTAAATGGTGTACTCTCCATTCTTGCACTGCACGATGAATCTTTCTTCTTCAAAAGTTGCGGGGCTTTGGAATCTTTTTGCTTTCCTAGAGGCTATTTCTTTTACTAGAGCAATACAAAAGAAAAAGACATCTTTCAGAACTATTAATCATTAATGCTACAAGATATCTTCACAGGATTTCAAATCTATCCTCTTGCCACCAAGGACTGTACAAAGCGACACTTCTCAGGTAGTTGAAGGCATTTTTGGCTCTGATTCTGGTCCCACACCACTACTACAAGTGTGGAACTCCATCAATACAAGTGGAGCTGCCGAGAGTTTAAATGAAATCAGAATCACAATTATTCTCTTCATTATTCATCCATCAGTCTCATGCATAGCAGTATGTCGGAGGTACACCCAGTAATTAGTACACCTTTATGCAGCTTACTGCTATATTAGCAGTTCCCTAAACTATCGTGTCCCCTGTCATTTCTTTTGGAAAAAAGCCCACACCTTTCTCCAAAGAACCGACACAATGCATTGATATTCGCCGCGTAAGTGTAGGCTGATCTATCATATTTGTGCTTATTTATCTAGCTTTAAAAGCATAGTTTGTATTCAAATGTAATGAATCTCTGTGTGCCAAGATTTTGCTCAGAAGCAAGGTAGAGACAAATCTTACGTTAATCAGTTACTTTAATGAGAGAAGTGGGCAATTAATGAAAATGTTAATGGACTTAAAGCAATGGTGTGGTGTGTTCCAGGTCCTGCAGGCTAATCTCAAAGACGCCTGACAGAAATAAATGGGTCAAGTCACAAAGTTGTGGCTGCTTGCAGCAGGTCTGAAATTAGCTCCGAGTGTTTTCTTTTAAGAACACTGCTCGCTGAGTTTGGAGCCGTTACATACCAGAAAGACAGATGGTCTCGCAACTTCTGCCAAGTAAATAGGTCTTATTATGAATAAATCAAAGGCAGAAATTATGAAAATTCATTTTTCTTGTTTATTTTCGTTAGATGGAAGCTCAGCTTTGGACACGTTTGGTAAATGAACTTGATTAACTCCAGCAATGAAATCGCTCTCCACTGATATAAAATGTTTGATGTAAAATTCAGAGGAGGCAGAGCCATGTGGACTGTGAGTCCACTGTTCCTGATGAGACTGGCACAAGGGATGATCTTAAGGAGCAACATCTTAAGTGTCCTTCCTGGATATGGTGCACAGTGCTGGTGAAATATTAAGTCCATCCAATGCGAGCTCAATATCCTTCAGTGCAAATGTTGGACAGGGTGGAACTTGCAGCAGATGACTTACTCTGCAGTGAACTGCCTGTGTGCCTGACTTACTTTGAGGCAAAGGCTAAGTAGCTTATCCTTGACAGGAAGCAGAGTAACCTACTTTGCAATTACCAGAGTGTGCCACTGGGTAGGAACGTGCACAGTTGGCAGCCACGCTATGAATTTACAACCAAGTTTATTGCAGTAAACCAATTTCTTCTGTTCATGTGTTCATACCCTGAGAGGCCTATGAGTGTTTCACACCGAGGGATGCTCTCCGTTGCGTTAAAATGGACAAAGCAGCATTATTACTGACTGAACATAAACGTCCTGGAAAAACAAGCTGAGGGCAGGAAGAAATGGTGTCATTTAACCTTAATCCCTACAGAACTGGAAGACTCAAGACACCTCATAAAAGAAAACTTTACTTGAGAGAGTACCGAAGTAGGGAGCTTCTACCTGCAAGTTAAGCCTGCAAGCAAAAATGTACTTCATTTATACAAAACAGTTTTTTCATAATGTATCTCTTGTGATAGTCCTGCCTGAATTCCTCTGAAACACTGCAGCTTTGAAGAGCAACAGAAACCCCATAATAAAGAAAGAGATCTTCTCCAGTCGGAACAAATCCAAACAGATAAATCAGCAGCCCCATGACTGCACTGCCAATAACGACATGTCTCGTGGCTGATTTTGTGGACTGCAAGACCAGAGAAGCATCATACAAATATTTGTTAATTGGTCAGCCTGTAAACATACACAGCAAAGCTTTAAGAGAGGGAAGGGGCCCTCTCACAGTCGTCGCAAGTCAGTCTCTGCAGCTAATGGGTGAATCACACTGGCAAGACGTGAAGGAGACAGCTCTTTGACTCTCTGCTGCTTGGATAATCAGGTGATGACAGCTCTTCGTTGCAGGAATTGGGACTCCCTAAGTAAAATACCCACAGAGGAGAGAGGTACAGCACTGGGGATCTGAGATTCACCGACTTTGAAGAGAGATTGGCTTGCAAATTATGGGTGGATATGTATGCTCTCATTTCCACTGCTTGCAAGCTGCTCAGTCTCAGCTCTTCTTTCTGCCTTCCTTTCCATCCGCGATTCATTAGCCAGACTGTTCGAATCTGGCACAGACACGGCATCCTTCAGACTTCAGAGGTTACTCCTGCTGCTGCTGCCCTTAATGCTTTGTTGGTCAGGAGAGCAGTACCAGGGACTTAATGGGGTTTTGAGCACTTTGTTCAGGGCCTACAGCCCTCCTGCTAGTTCCGTCTTTCAATTGCGCGAGGCTCTTGGAAATAGTTACAAATGCAGACGACTGAGCTTGACTTCCATCCGGTTGGGAAAGTGCCTCTTGGTGAAGTGCTGCACTACATTTTGAAGACCTCTGAAGGAAATGGAAATTGGGCTTAATTCTCCGCGGCTCCACCTGTACGCTTTGGGACGATATGCTAATCAAGGAGCTAACGAGAGAAAACCAGGGAACGCTTCCCCCTTTGCGGCCAGCCCGTGGCACTCCCCCATGCTCACAGCCAGCACAGCCCCGTTCTCTCCATGGAATATTAAGAAGACCAGATATACGCTCAACGGTAAGGCTCTTCTGTTTGCTGCTACGCTTTGTAGCCTTGCTAACAGACACAGCCATGCATCTCCCTCAGTGATGAAATCTGTTTGGCAGAGCACATGGTTAGATTTCCGATTCCACAGTTTACTCCCAACCTCCTGCGAGTCACAAAAGTGCTACAAGTGAAATTGTGAGGCTTTATTTTAAATTACCCCTAGCCAAGTACAACAAAGCTAATCCCCGGACCTCCATCCTTGTAATGGCACAGTAATTTCTTTCTTTCTTTTTTTTTTTTT
>PPHD01024190.1:0-11538 GCA_002909625.1 Bambusicola thoracicus
CTTGCTTATCAATTTATATTTCTATTGAAGCAGCAGTATTTCCCCCAAGCACCATCCAGGAAGAAATATGCTTCAAAACAATTTACTGGATAGCAGTGAAAGTTCTCTGAATATTGTCTAGAATGATTGTGTATGAAGTGAGGAACACAAAATGGAAGTCAAAAGAAGAATAAACTAAAATTAAAGAATAAAAAAATGAGAAAGAAAACACTGAAAAGCCACAGACTAAAATAATGTGTTAAAGAACAAAATTTTTTTTAGTTTATTAGTTTTGGTTTTTTTTTAATGTAACAATCGTGTTGATTTTCTTCTGTATATGTATTATAAATTACTGAAATAAATGAAATGACACCAGCATAAGATTTTCCAGAAGGCCTCCAGGGGTGAGTAGGCTTTGTTTACTTAGAGTCATTTGGAATGAAGTGTTGTAATTTCATGTACTGGGTATATGTCACACATCAGGCATGAGCCAACTAAGCTACTTTCACTGCCTTTGATACAGGTATGATTCATTTTACAAAACTAGTACAATAAACTTATCACATGGTAAAAGGAATTATGGCAAAAAATATTAAGAGCCATGTAAATAGCCCTATACTCAGAACTAGAAAATTATTTTAATGCCATTTGTTATTGAATGCAGTAGGAGTACTTATGCTGAAACAACAGTGAACTTCTCAGTAAAGGGAAATCAAAAAAGGCTGTATGCTTTATCATGTTATCATTAGATTTTATGTGATTTCTGTCTTCTTTATGAAATGGACTTGGTGAATTCATATGGCTTGTTTCTGCCCATATAAGCCTGTCACCTGGAAACAGAAGTGTGCTGCATGGGAGGAAATACACTGCATGTAAAACCCTGAACCAGAAACATTGGAACAGTGGGAAAGAGACGACTGTAGAAGTGGAAAGAAAGTATCACAACTGCAATCCTGTTTCCCCCGTGCTTGAGCAAGTAAAGCAGACAGATCATGAAGAACTGCTTCGTGTCTTGGTATCATGACTTCCTTAGGTATAGTTGACTCCCATCCACAGGTGCTGAAGGGAAGTGAATTACTAGAAGTCATCTGATAGAGTGTCCAAAATCTTGGAAAACATACTGGTGCAAGGAGGTTGCAAGGGGAGGAAATTAGCTGGTGTGTCTTTTCCCTGGAGACCCCACGGGAAACTCCTGAGAAATGTTTGGGCACAGAAGGTGCCCATGGAAGCCAACAAGAGGTTTCAACCAAATGCAAACCTGCAATGGATAAAGGGAAAGGCTCCAAGGTTTCAAGGAAAAGTTCAGCATAAGCCTTGGTAGTTTTTCTTCAGCTGTGGGGAAGAAAAATAATAAAATTGCTAGTTTAACTGAAAGTGTAAAGAAGGTATTTCTCCACATTCCTACATTCATGGTGTAGGTCTGCTTTGTTATTGTGATGGAGGAGTGGGTGCATGGAGTACAGGACTATAGACCACGTTCAGTACCAAATATCCTACTGTACCCTAACTCCCACACAAATAAATCCCCTTACATAAGTAGGGACATACAAAGTTCAACATCAGGGCAGAATCCAGCTGTGCATTTCTGTGCTTCATAATAATGTGATTGTGTTGGGGTACTGCAAGAGAGGAACAATACTGAAGCCTTCACAAATCAAATTCCAGCACAAAACCACACATATTCTGGGGAAGCAGTGTTAGGAATCATGGGGTATCTAGTCTGGAGCTATTTGGCATCAGATGGTATGTGTTTTCTGTCACAGTCTTATTTTGTGATGAAAGCAAGTTGCTGGTGGGAAAGGAAGTTAGAGAGAATAATATCATCTACCTCTAAAAATAAGATCATTTTTACAATAGGCCTTTTGCTCTTACACTGTTTATATAGGCAAATTACTTGGCACACTCTGCTCTGACAGCACAGAAGCATGCTTTAGAATGCTATTTTTGAGCCACCTATTCATCACAGGATCTTTATTAAAAATGTACTTTCCATTCTTCTGCAAACAAATACAAAAATCTCGTCTCTGAAGATATCACAGCCATTCATTTTTGAAGCTGGCAGCACTGACTTGGAGAGAAGTTATACATTATCATTTTTTTCATAGTAAACTTTCCTTTTATCCACTAGAAATAATGAAATATTAAATGTTGTATTAAAAAAAAGTTAAACTGCTTTGAAGTGACGTGCGGAAACAAACTCTATAACCCAGTTAGGTTATAAAGCAGGTATGTTTATTTGGCTGGCTGGGTGCAAGGGGGATCACTCCACCAAACTTGCACACCAGCAAGCAAAAAATGCTACACATTTGTAAGCCAAGTCCATACATATTTAGCAGAATTTGAATCCATCTACATATTAATTATCCTTCAGGAAATTCATTTACATACTGCCCCTCCCCTGGCGCATGGGTTGTCCATAGTAGGGGTCTCCCACTGGTGGTCATAGGGATGAAGTCAGAAGTCTTCCTCGTGAAGGCTTGATGTCTCCCTCAGTCCAACCTTTTTATGGTGCATTCAAACCAGTCAAAGCCATTTATTTTGTATTGTTCCTTTCTTTGTGTTTCCACAGCTGACCATGAAATGTTGAGACGTTCTCCTTCCCTTGTTTTCAAAGCTAGCTTATTTAACCCCTATATGTTTAAACCCTAGAGCCACCTGAGCTCCTGATCTCAGACAGGAAGAGAATGCAAATCACACAGTCTGACTCAGGTTCACCAGAGGAAATCTTTCTGATGATGCAAAAAAGCGTAAGATAGAGTTCTCATTGCACACCCACAGGCTGCTTCTGCCATGCAGCTTCAATACTGAAGAATTCAGCATTTCTAGGGAAATAACTTCTGTGCCCTATGAGAAATGTATGTAACTTGCTGCCAACACAGCAGTCCCTGGCTGATGGTTCAGTAACGTTACACATTCAGAGCAAATTCACCTCATATTTCCCCAGAAACCATCACTGCTTAATTTCATCTGTCTCTGTCTCGTAGTGCTCTGAGGCGCAATGACAGAAGGCTGTCCCCTTGGCATGGAGGCTCTCGGTTGTTTGTTGACCACCAACATCTCTGTTTAGTGCATGGTAATCAATGGACATGCCAAGAATGTCCCAATAGGATCAGTTTGGTTTTGTTTATTTGTTTGCTTTTGAGTTGGTTTGCTTGTTTGTATTTGATTTTCTTGCTATATTTAGGCTTGGCATTGCCTATTAGAGTTAGAGGAACCCCGGTGACAAGGGAAATCCTAAACAGAAGGTTACAGCTGTATGAATGGCCGATACTTTTATGCATTGTGTTACCGACAAGCGCAACAACATGACACCTCCACCAACACCTCAGAGACAGGACACAGAGTGCTAAAAACACCAATTTCCTCCTCCTCCCCCAGTGAGACAGAGTTACAGTAACACCTTGTTCAAACACAACTTAAAGAAAGAAAAGCAGGATTTAATAGTCCTTGAAAGATTTTGTTTCTCATCAGTAAGGAACAAAGGGTTGATTCCACAGACTAGATTAAAGTCATTCTAATCTGTAGTACAGAAAAGCAAATTTAAGAACAGCTAAAATACTTAGGCTACCTTAATTTCAAATATCTATGGGCTAATTTGAGGAAGAAGGGCAGGCATTCATACCCAGCTATCTCCTTAAAGACACCAAGGACGTTTCCCATCAGTCCTTTTGGGTAGCATCAAGCTGACACATAAACTGAAGGTAGGGAGACAGTGAGGCTATGGATGCTGAAATCCCTCTTGCAACTGTGTGAGGCTGGGGCACCTCTGCAGCCTCCCAGGAAGATAGAGCCAGATTGCATATGGCAGCTCTGAGGCAGCAGCACTGCCTCTGCAGGGCTGCATGTAGGCAATGGTCCCTCTGTGCTGTGATAGAGCAGACCTCTTTCTGGCTCTGTCATACTGATCCTACAGGAGGTGGATGCGTAACTATCATGAATAGATTCAGGTATACCCCTGTCACAACATCCATATGAGAAAGACCAAAGAGCAGTCCAAAGATACTAACAGAAAGAAGGATAGGCATGTAGAGCTCCACCAATACTACCCTTGGTTGCTAGACTGCTGTACTGCTGATTTTTAAGCATGGTCAAAGAGGCTTCAAAGAGCCTGTAAAAATGGTTACATATATTCTTTATGATTGCTAGAAGTAAATGCACAAACACTGACATTATTGTCACAGCCAGGGCCTTGAATGAACCACCAGAAAATGGGGAGGCATATTCTTAACAGTTTTCTTCCCACTGCCATTTTCATAGTACTACTCTTTCTAATGTTACGGACTGAAGATCTGCTTAGGCACCATTTTAAGTGGAGTTCAACACCTATATCTTACAAATTTATAAATTAAGACATATTTCTACTTAGATAAGGACCATTTTTTTTTAAATAGATATTTTACATGTGCATATTTGCAAAATATGCACACACGCACAAAAATTGCACACACACACAAAAAACCCCCTCAAGGTTTGAAATAAGTACAATCTGATAGGAGTTTTAAATACTTGACTCTAAAATGCTCAGCTATAAAAAGTCGGTATTGACACATTCTAGATGGTCACATGAACCTCCACATGTATTTTTTATTCAAGTGGATGAATACATTCTTGTGGGGTTTCTGATAACATATATTTCCAGGGTCTGAGCCCACATCTTCCTAGTTGCAGGTGAGATAGCAATGGGCCAATCAATTTTTTCACCTTTTGTCTTTCTTGAAGAGCATTTTGGCTACTAAACTTTATTTGCCTGAACATTTGCAGATAGAAGATGTGTATATTTGAGGCTGTATCATGTACAGTAATAAAAACAAAATAAATCCATATACTTCTTGCCCAGTCTTGGTTTAAACCATATTGTTTTAATTCAGTTGAAGTTTCAGAGAAAACTTTTTGATGTGTAGAGAATAAATAGTAATGTGTCGGCAGCAAGGGAAAACTAAGCCTTCTTCTCTTCTCAATTTTATGGCATACTGAATGAATGAGAGTATACTTGCATTTGGACTGAAATGACTGAAAGAGGCAGGCAAGAGAAAGCTGGTAACAGCCTTGTCAGATGTCCAAACACTGCCTCATCAGAGCATAGTTTCCCATGAATGTTCTCAATGTCCATTAAACAAAACATTTAAGAAGGAGCATTAAAGCCAGTGGGACAGAATCTTCCCATGCTACTGCAGGGATGCAATCCTCAGGAGACCTGCATTTGTCAGACTCCTTCACTTGTTAATAATGTAACATTAAAATTATATCTTTTATCAAAGTAATCCATTGGTTAGCCTTTCCGTATTCTATTCCTCCAGCAGAAACAGAACATACCCTCTAAACTCTAATAGCATAGTCTCTGTACAGATCACAGAAAAAACACTTGTGGTAATTCATCCTGTATGTTAATTAATCTCATTTATCTGGAAGACAAGAATATCAGTTGGGAACCTTTTTCCTTATCACTATAATGATTCTCTATAAAATGACATAGCAGATAAGGAAAACATGCTCTAATACAAGAGTAGCTTGCCATTTGGCCCTCTCAAGAGATACTTATCTATCTGCCTGCTGAGCAGCTGGATTAAAGGTCAGCTGTGATCGATGTGGCACTGAGTCACCATTACAAGGAATTTACTGAACACAGCTAATAAGGGGAAAAACCAGGATGTAGTCCTCACCACTCTTACATTTATGGACATTCTATAAATGGTAAAACAAAAGAAGTGCCTTCAAACAGATGCTAGATATGTGTGGTTTCACACTCAGTAAAGTCTTTATCATATTCATTTAGTTTTTGTCATCTCCTGCAAAGAAAGTGTCAAACATTCAACCAAGTGGTAGGCAATACATTTCAAAATACCTACAAGCAAATCATCCTTGGACAGAAGGTTGCTCAGTAGGTAGTAAATGACCTACATAAATCCGTGTCTATAAACTTACGTATCAAATATTGATGATTAATACGAGCAACTGGTGAAATAAAAAACATATTACAGATGATCTAAATGCTTGGGTTTGTAGGGTACTTTCTCCAGAACTGATAAAATCTCTCTGGTAAGAGACACAACCCTAAATATATATTCTTCACAGGATGTTTTTCATGAGATAATCTCATGTAAAAAAATGTAAAAGAATTAACAAATATCAGAGGCAAATATTTAGTAGTGCCAAAGTTTTCTGGGCACTCCAATTCTGCAATCTGTACAGCTGAAAGTGAAAATCCCTCAAGACTTCAAGAGATATCAGATGATTCAGGACTGAACACTTTATAATTTATGCTTAACCTCATTCTGCAAGCTGTGTGAGTGCCTGTATGCTACTTGTCACTGCTTTAAAAGGCCTCTGTGTTCAGTCTGCAGTAAGAAACTACACCTCCAGTAATGGTTGCAAAATATCAATCAGTATTTATCAGTGAAATAAATATAAGGAATGAGGATACATTAGATAATTTTGACAAAAGTAAATAAAGTAAAAAAAAAGGAATAATGCTTTAATTAGTATTTCTGTCCTCTGAATCCTCTGAGTCTTAAAAGAATTTCCTCAAATTTCATGTCATTATGTATTCAACAGTATATATCCACCACCCCATGTTTGCCTCTGTTCTCTCCATCCTTATCTTCTTTGCTGGCTGCCACACGCTCTGAATAAAAATATGTACTCTCTTTTGACTCATTGCGTAGCACCAAATATAATGAGAACAGGTCATAAAAGTCATCTTCTACCAATTTATCAAAAGCCAATAGCAAAGACAGCTGAGATCTTACTCAAGAAAGTATGATCAAAGAGAAGAAGCAAGATAAGGTAGGTGTAGCTGTGCTGGATACTTGCAGGTAAGATACAGTAAAATGTCTTTATGCTCACATAAACTAGTAAGGGAGACTGAAGAGTAGGCAAACCATTTTTGCATTTGACAGACGCTATTTCATTTTAAAAAGTTTGACTGGATTTATTTACTTTGTATTGCTATGCCCTGTAAATTCCCCTTCTGAAAATTTCAGTATATTTGCAAAATTGTATGATACAATTATTAGTCAATTGTATATTAATCAATCAGCTGTACAGATACAAATATTAGTCAATTGTAAGCAATATCAAAGCATAACGAGTGTTTGGTGTAACACAGTTAGTATGCCAACATCTTTGTTATAGCTGGTGCAGCATGGCTCCCTTCAAATACTAAAAACATAAGAGTGTCTAGGAGGCTCTTTTCACTTCTCCAGCCCTAGCCTCCCAGTTTCTGCACAACTCTGCTCAGCAGCAGCATCTCAGTAGGTGGCACTCTGTCTCTGAAAGCCCAGCATGAGCTTCTAGGCTTGGGTGGGACATAAACATAAGTCTCCTACTCTGGGGCTTCTCCGTGGGACTGAAAGTACTGGGATCCCCAGACACTCAGCTGAAGTTCATTCTGTGTACTGAAGCAGATGAGGAAGTCACCTCCACCTCAGAGCCTTTGCTCTTGTCATGTGCTGCTCACCTGCCAGCTCATCCCTCACCTCCTGCCCTACAACAGGGCTGAGGCCAGTAGTTAGTGTAGCAGTCTGTTTGAGACTTGCATTAATATCACAGATGCAATGGTCATGTTCATAAAGCAAATTGTTCAATTCTTAAAGCACTGCAAATACGCTACTGAGTTACAGAGGCAGTTGTTGTTTGTAAATAGTCAGCATAAGGAAAAGCAAAAGCCAACTCAGTAGAAGGATAAAAAGGTACAGCCACCCCAGCTCAATATTCAGCTTCTGTGGTTACCTGGAAACCAAATTGTATTCATTTGGCTTTCCAAAAAGTACACCACTGAGGTAGCTGATGACAGTACCAGCTGGTGGCCAGGACAGAGAATCCCCCACAAAACATAAATCAAGCGACAGGGTAGTCTGATCAGTAGGTGAGTGAACAACTGTTTTTCTTCTGAGATCAGTACGGAAGAATCAACTTCTCCTTGACTATTTTTGTATCCTTTGTAAAGGATGAGTTAGTACCATCCACTATGATTTTCTTGCTATTTTCCCTGTAATTCATTTGCACTCGCTGGATTTGCAGGCAAGCTGCTGTTCAGGCTCACAAGGACTCAGGACTGGGTTATTGTTTTGCATGGATTTTTCAGCTATATTCAGTGGAGCTATTGAAAACTCACTGACGAAGGAACTCAGCTAATGTAAAACAAGCAGAAGTCTGCAGCAGTGGCTAATAAGAAAACCAGGCAAAATCTGCACAACAGATATCTGACTGAAACTATGTTTGGAAAATGAGCAAGTGTTCATTTTGGTGTTAAAATCTGTTTCTGGAGGAAATGCAATACAAAGGAAATCACTAAGCAGAGGCAAAACATAGCGTTTTCCATTGTGTTAGAGCTGCTCATTGCTAATCTTTGCAATTGTCTCCTGAAGCAGCTTATTGAAATGAAACAATGCTTGATGTTGTAGTATGGTATCATGGTAACTGCAATCAAAATAAAGAATTAACAAACATACTTTCACTATAAACTTCCATGGTTTTAAAAAGGGTCTTCAACACTTGGTCTTAATGAAAGATATAATTCCTCAACATTATTTTTTCTTGTCCTGAATAAATTACAGGCAATTGAAAATAAGCATTGGCAAGTACCATTGGCAATCTTTTGGTTTTAGTTACTTCGAGTGCTCTAAGTGTCTTTTTAAATTCACTTGCTTTAAAGGAACAACAGACTATGATCAGATCAGAAAATTGTTACGAGGCGCATGGAGACCTGGTTCAATGCATACTGGGCAAAGAAAGATGCACATTCTCCAAATAGTACTCTCAGAGAACATACGGGAGCCTGTTTTGGTTCTGCAGCCAATGAAACAGTTGGCTCCAAGGATATACATGGGTTTATATCACCTGAGTAAAACACTCCAGAAACTACAGTGAAAACATGAACCTGACCTCAGCAGCTTATCACCAAAGGTTTGAGTGCTAGCTTACTTTTGGTAGTTTAACTTAAACCAAGAAAGACCAATGTTATTTTACCTTTGGCTTCTCACTGAATCTGCCTGTTGCATGCCTATCTTGGTTTCTGTGCTTTCTCTTTCAGCATCTTAATCTTATTACTTGTTTTATTTATTTCTTCTATTTTTAACTCGTACATGTGCTCTATATAATGTATTTTCACTCTAATAAGGAGTACATCCCCGTCCCTAGTTCTGATTCCTGTTGTTCACTGTTAATTTAGAGTAGCATCTAGAACTTCTGGCCAAGCAGGGCTCCCTTTTGCTGCTGCAAGCTAGACCTTTCCACCCCAATGCACACTTCAGCAATGACAGTGAGGAATGCAAGCCTTTATTCTACTTTTTCAGTGCAGAACAGAAGCCAACAAGATGGAGAAATGTACAGCTTTGGAAGCCTCTGAAAGGAAAGATGGTGTTCCTTCCTTTCAAGGCTGTTAAGATCACCTAATTTCCATTTGCTTACAGGCAGTTTCAGATTGACTATCTCAGAACTTATTTTATGTTGCCATTTTTCCTGCCCTGTACAGATCACAAAAGAGATCATCAGGGGATTTGAAAACGGCCCTTGAACATCCCTGCACTTAGAGATCTGTTAAGTCTCCCTATGTGGAATAAAACATGATGGTCTGGAAACTATCAGTTTCTTCTGCAGTGAGAAATACTTCATGCCTTCCTGAGTAAGTGATCACAGCAAGCATGGGATTGGTGATAAGAGAACGGATGGAAACACTGGTGTTCACAGAGTCAGAAACTCATATGAGAACTTCCTCCCAACTCTATTTTAATTCTTATTAAAGTTGATACACTTTTAATAGTTTGCTACTGTCATTCCAAAATTAGATTAATCTTTGCGTAATGTTCAATTTTTTTCTTTAATCCACTTTTGGATCTGAATTTCTAGAATTCATATGTAAAGAAAGGATTTTGCTACTGAAACTTTGTCTGTTGTGTTAGCATACAGACAGAGCTGGGGAAGATACTGTATTTTGTACTAAATTTGCTTGTAAAAATACAACAGCTAAAAAACATCTCCAAAAGCTGTCCATACTGCATCTATCCTACTGTTCTGTGAGAATTCTGTTAATATTTCTCAAAGGAGAAATAAAAAGTCATAAAATTAAGTCACAACAAATAGTTTCAAATAATGTTGTGTTTTCCTTGAGCCTGCACGGAGTTCAAGATATTTCATTTGCCCTCAATACTCCCCAGTGTTCAAATGCTTCAGCAGAAAGAGGACTTTTACAGACCATGCTTACCACAGCATCTGCCATAAACACTGCATTTCTCTCCTCTGGCTCCACTACTTTCAAATTTAATTCTGGTTTTCAATGTTGTTATTTTGAACATACAGTGTCAGGAGGGAGAGGTTATCCTGTTGCTCATAGTATTCTGTGATGACACACCCTATGAATTTTGGAACCAGTATCCCAACCCAGGTGATACTGTTCCACTGGTCACAAGAAAGAATTATCACCAGAACACAGTGGATTTTTTTGTATATCCAAACCGAGAGAGGGAGAAGAGAGAAATGTGCCTTCAGTGAGCAGGACCAGCACACATACACACAAGCTGCCATTGTGTGTTTCCATCTTTCACTAGTGAATTCTTATCTCCTGGATGCAGGTGCAGTGAAACTCATCCCTGATCACTAAGCTGGCTGAAACAAGACATTTCTCTAAAGGAAAGGTGGTTTACATTGCCTAAGCTCTTTCTGTTGCTCATAGGCAAGACAAATAGTATCTGTGGAACAACAGCTTTTTCTTTAAAGCAAGAATATCTCACTTACTGACATATTTTGATCTCTAGTAATCTGACAATCATTAGGGGATTTTGAGAATTTAGCATTAAAATATAGAGAGAATATATTTATTCACAGCATATTTACAGTAGACATTTCCAAAGATCTCATTATCTCCCTATCATATACTAATTTTCCAGCAAGAATACCCACACAGCATCACTTCACACCTGTGGAACATTTAATATGGGCTCAGCATGCTACTGTCTTCAGTAAGCTTGGAACGCCTTATTTGTGAACTCTCATTACATTTGTTTTGATCTCTGGTGTAAGTCTACATACACAAATAATATATGGTCATGTCCCTGAAGACAAATTAGACCAGTGTTAAAAGTCGTCTGGATTGTAGTGGCCAGCAGCTCAACCGTGGAGATAAAATCCAGTTTGTTGAATCTTTATATATATTATAGACACTAAGGATGAGCTTATTTGCCAATTGCTCTATTTCCCTTCGCTGTTCCCTTGCTTCCGATGTTACATGCCCTCCTACTTGGGCATAGACATATCCCATTTCAGTATGTATTGACCTCACAGGGAGTAGAAAGATAAACAAAAGAGGAACCATTTGGTGCAGAAACAGTCACCTGCCTCTTAATTAGAAGACCAACTGTCCAAACAAAGGAATGAATTGCATGCCTTCTCACTGTGATAGAGTGAAAGAAAGCCTCAAATTAGTGATTTACAAAGAAGATGACACCTCTGTTAGAGCCCACTTATCTACAGCATGTAATCACGAGATAACAAGGTCAGATTTCTAGAAATTCTCCACATTTTCTTCATTGTTTCTTTCTCCTGCTTTTTTTTTTTTTTTTTTTT
>PPHD01024191.1:0-12209 GCA_002909625.1 Bambusicola thoracicus
AGTGAAATTTTTGCTTCATTACTTGACATAGGTTGACAAAACAGAAGCTGAGAAGCTGGAATGAGAATTTTTGGTTTTGATTCATACTACTCCTGAGAACTCAAAGTGGAAATACTTAAGAGTCCTGTTAAACATTGTTGTGCTAAAGAAAGAAAAAGAGATTATCATACTATCAAACTACTTTTCATTTAGTTCAGAAACAAAAGAGATGGCCTGTCTTCAGCATAAACTGAACAATCACAAATATGTGAAAGAAATGAAGGAAGGAAGAAAGAAGGGAAAGAAGGAAGAAAGAGAAGAAGAAGGGAAAGAGAGAAGGAGAGGGGGAGGGAAAGGAGAAGGGGAGGAAGGGAAGGAAGTGAAGGAATAGGAGAAAAGGAGAAAAAGGAAAAGAAAGAAAGAAGTAAAGAAAGAATGAAGAAAGAAGGGACACATGACAGGGACATTTTGAATGATAAATAAAGTGTGTATCTTAAGCTATTAATCTTCTGTTTTTTTTTGGGAACTCAAACTAATGATTACTGTAAGTGTATTTTACTTAGTCATTACCTAAATGTAATTTACAGTAAACTGTATCCAGTGAAATTAGCAGCATCAAAGGCAATTCTACTAAAATATTAAAAAAAAAAAATTGAGAAAATTGAGGTCTGATAATGCTTTGTGTTGTCTCAGCTTTCATTTCAGTACTTCAAATGTTGGTTCAATGAATGGAGACTGGGGTGAAAATTAGGTATGACTTTGATTCCCTGTCTTGCTTTTGTGCTCTAAGACTCATGTTATCATAAAGCTGTTTTACTGCTAGTTCTGAATGTGAAAAGTCATAACTCACAACAATTTTTTTTTTTTCAAATAAGAATTTCAGATGTATAAGAAAGTCTGACATGTTCAGCTGTGCTCCAGAATTTTCTCTCATGATTAAGGTTGTGCATTTTGTTGATATCTTTCAGCAGATAAAGTAAGGAGTGTTAACCTGTACACCTGAGAGAGCATTTTTCCTGAAGGATTTAACCTCCTTGACATTGACATTACAGAGCAGAATGTAAGGGGTTGCTGGTGTAATTTTAATTGTTGTTTTACTGTAAAAAGAGAGAAACAGTAACGTGTCTGTAGTATCTGGTGTGATGAGTAAAGTAAGATGATATTTATTCATAATTTTCTATTAGAGAAATAGGCAATGTCTTCACAGAGTGACTGCATCAAGTTGCAAGCGATGTATGAGATGAGAAACTGTCCAGAGGAAAATCTACAGGTAGTGCTGTACAATGGCTCTGGAACCGTGTGTTCACTGCAGCATTAAAGTTGGTCACAATAATCACAGTTGAACAGAATTTTAAGAAACAAAATAAAACCTTGAGCTTTTCAGTTTCCTGTTTTCCCTTGCTTTATCTTGAAGTAAGTGTTGCTTTGATGTGGTACATGTTACATCACTGGTAATTAGCAAAATAATACTCTAGCTGTCCACAGTAAACTGAAATCTGCATGGGTAGCTGTTTTTCTCTTAAAATATGTAACAGTAATATTTTACTTGCTTCAAGAACAGTAAGAAAAGAGCAAAATAATAACCATTAAACAATGATACTTCTAAAGAGAATATGAAAAAATAAATCAGATATTTGAAATATTTTTAAAGTCATCTAAACGTGTTTTAGAAATTATGATGACTGGAGAGGAGAAAGAAATTATGAATGTCTTAAAAACAAGTGTGCTCATAAATGGTTTCTTATTCCTTCCCTTAGTTTTGTAATAGTTAAAATTAATTCAAGGAAGAAATCTTTGACATTTGTGCTCTGGATTTTAAAGATGCAGTATACTAGATTGTATGACTGTGTTGCAAAGTCTAATGTAGAAAAAAAAAAAAAAAGACATTAAATATGCACCACAACTGTATTACTGCAGAGAAAAATCTACATCATGCATGGGGTATAAGAAGATCTTAGAGGTCTCAGAGATATCTGGAAAAGTACTTCTGCAGTGCAACAGATGAAGATAATCAAGACTATCATTAAAAACAAACCAAGCACTGAAAAAACAATTGGATTTAAAAAAAAATCATTAAATTAATTAAAATAACAGATTAGATTTGTATCTAATCAATTGCATCCTGATGTGCACTGGGATCTTATTTGTAAATTTCTTCAGCCAGGCAGTTTTTAAGTGAAGGTGTGGAATTTCCATAAACGGCTACATTATGTGAGATACGTCCTTCAAGAAACTGTGAATGCAGTGCATTTTAGAAAATTAGATAGACTTGGCAATGAGTAAGACTTTTACACCGGTAACTCTTAGAAAACTGAAGACAAGTGTACTAGAACTTAGAAGGTTAAGATATGTAACTGAAGTGTAATAAAACTGTTTTGATGTTCTCATCACTCCCTGAACAAGAATTTATCTACAGCCCTCTAAAACCACATTATTTCTAAATGACAGTATTGACACAGGATATTACACATTTTAATAATGAATGTTCTCATCCATGTAACTTTAGCTAATCTTTCCGAATGCTCCACACAGACAGAGTTTGAAAATGCTTACACTATGCATCTTGGCTAATGTAAATATCCTAAATATGCATAACATCTGAAATATTACCTCTAGTTTTGACCTGCGAAAAGGTTTACTTACTTGTTTGTCAGTCAGGCAAGTAAGGATTCAAGGATTTAAGAATTCAAGCTAAAATTGTGTTATATTGAAAACAAATACAGGAAGATGGGAAACAAAATACCAGAATGAACCAATGAATGTACACAGGTGAGCTCTTTTTCTCCAGGATATCTATAATCATAATACAATTCCTACACTACTGAATATCTCAAAAATGTTCTCCTTTCTTTGGCCAGGTATAGCCTCCCCTCCTTTGCAGTTGGCAATTTCCCTTTCACCTGCCATACCAGCTATGCTATACTTATCAGTGACAATTTTTACCTAGTTAGCAATTAACTGAAGCCACGACAGGTTATTGATTGATTGATTCGGTAAAGCTGTCCTTGGAATTTACAAAAATATTCTTCTAGATACTTGATTGAAACTTAAAAATCATCTTCAGTTATGATAAGCACAGTAAGAAATGTTGCTATTTTAAATATTTTTTGTTTTGTTTTTGCCTCAGAATATTCTAAACTGTAGTAAAACCTAAATATTTTCAAAATGAAAACCATCATTCTGAAAAAGATTTCTATAACATTTTCATGTTTGTTCTTCCTTTGTAAGCCAGTCAGGAACCTGTAGTTCAGTGAGGAAGCAGTTTTTGTAGTATCGGTAATTTGAAAGGAACCTTCCTTCTGGAAAAACATCAGATTTTCATTCCATTAGCAAAAATGTGCAGCATTTTTGTAAATGTATTTGGAACAATGTGATTTTTTTTTTTTTTTCAAGTGAAAGTACTTAAAATAGTTTTTTACAGGAAATTTTTCAATATTTGATAAATATCTTTAGGTTCTAGTTGATTCTGATCTTCTTCAATTTCATTTGTTCTTCTATCCATCTTAAAGAGAGAATGCATCTTTAAATAAAAGCACTTTCTTATGCATTTAAAAATATGAGTTTAGTTATAACTAGGCAATATTCTCCTTTATTAGTCAGTACTGGCAAGTAAATTACTTGTCATAGTAACAAAGTAGTCTGGTGGAGTTTATTAGAGAAGGACCCTTAGTCTGAAAGATGATCTGCTGCCATCTTTCAAATGATGAAGTATGAGAGTGAATAGATCATGGCTGACATTAGCATAAGGTAAGGAATTCTGACTTTGGTTTTCAATATACATAAACTTTTATAAAGAAATTACCAAGAAACACTAGCAAATGCAAATGAAAAAAAAAAAAAAAAAAGCAATTTTAGTGGCACTCAGCAGGTGTGTATTGATATGTAATTTAGAAATAACATTTATGTAAGATCTGCTCCACAAGTAATGCCTTCTATTGCCTTCTATTTTATTATGTTGGTCTTTGATATCAGAGGCAGATGGTTGGTGGCATGGCAGTTGAAGTTCAGTCTTCCTGCCAGTATTCTGTTAAATTTTGTTGCTGTGCAACAAATAGCTCAGAGGAGCAGTCTGACAAAATGACATGGAAGCAATTCTGAAGCAAAGGTTTGTAATTGAATTCCTCCATGTTGGAAAAAATGGCCACTACTGGTATTCGTCTATGCTTGCTGAATATTTATGGAGACCAAACAGTGGGTTTCAGTGCAGTGATGTGGCGGGTAGTGTCTTTCAGCAGTGGTGACAGCAGTGTGAAAGACAAACCATGCTCTTGACAGCCATGCATAGCTGCCTCACTGTGAAATGAAGAGCATCTTGTACTCATCCATTTGAATCGGCAGATTACGATCAGGGAACTGTGTACGTAACATGTTAGAAACAGTGGTGGCAATGTTGGAATATCTCAAAGTCTGTGATAGGTAGGTCCCACAAATGCTCATCGGGAACAGAAAGAATCTTATTCAAGTTTGTCAGGAACTATTGAACCAAAACAAGGCTGAACAGTTTCACTGATTGCATCATTACTTATGATGAGATACAGTGTCACTACTACAAGCCAGAGTCCCTATGGACTGTTTCCTACAGGATGTCATACAACAATTCCTTCTACAGACAGAATTTCACTTTCCTGAAGTTCAAGGTCCTGAATCTACTCTTTATCAGGCCCATGTTCCTCGAGATCACAAACTCAACCAGGGCATGGTCACTACAGCCCAGAATGCTGACAGTCTTGATGTCTTTAATGATCTGTTTTACACCAGTGAGCACGGGAAGTATTTCTTCTCCAGTTCATCTGTCAAATACTTGAATGACTAGGGAATTTTTAACATACTGCAGGATCCTCCTGGATTACTTTAAATCCACAAGTGGAGATGCTCCCTGATGTCCCTGCAATGAAGGCACTGTGTGGATCCACTGCCCTCTCATCGTCAGGCAGAATGAAGATTCCTAATAGTTGGGGAGAAATAGAAATAGGTCCCCGGTGAGGGTAGCAGAGGAACCCCCTCCCAGCCTACCTCACCTTCCCAGGTTTCCTTGCAAAATCAGTATATGGCTCTGGAATTTGAAGGTGAAATAAGGTAAAATAAGAATGTTAACAGAAGTCCAAGAAGGGTTGTCTAGAGTGAGTTAGCCACTCACATGCCTGAAGACTTCCTCTACAAAGAAAAAAATAAGGGTAATTGCAATAAGTGACTCCCTTCTGAGGGGAATAGAAGGCCAAATATGCCAACTGGACCCTTCCTGTAGGGAATTTTGCTGCCTTGCTGGGGCCTGGGTCAGGGACATTATTAGGAAGCTCCTCGATCTGGAACAGCCCTCTAGATATTACCCACTTGCGGTAGTTCAGCTTGGAGTCTGCTCTAGACCATCCAACCAGGATGAAAAGACAGATTAGACATTCTATGAGCACCTGGCAGAATTCATACAGTTGCTAACTCTTGTTTTCATGGAAGAGTTTAACTTAACTAACATTTTTTAGAAATATAGTACAGCTGAGAGGAAGCAGTCTAGGAGGTTCGTGAAGCATGTGGAAGATAATTTCCTGAACCAGCTGATAAGAAAGCCTACCAGGTGAAGCACCCCACTACACCTGCTCTTTACAGAGAAGCACTGGTGGAAGACATGGTGGTCAGAAGCTGTCTTAGGTAGAGTGGCCATTAAATATTCTTGGTGAAATCAGGAAAGGGAGTTTAGAAAAAGTTCTACCCTGGATTTCTGGAAAGTAGACTTTCAACTGTTTAGAATACTGATTGGAGCCCTCTAAACTGAAAGACAGGAATGGAGAGCAGCATAAACTTTCAGTGATTCAGAAGAAAACTGTTATGGATCTACTAGTCCATCTGGACTGCCACAAGTCCATGTTGCTAGATGCCACCTGCCCAAGGGTGTGGGGGGAGCTAGCAGAAACAATTTTCAAGACACTTTCCATCATTTATTAGCAGTTCTGGTCAATCAGGGAGATCCCAGATAATTGGAGACTTATCATTGTGACTCCCACCTACAAGAAGGGTAGGAATGGGCATTAGGGGAACTACTGGCCTGTCTACTTTGCCTTGATATTGGGAAAGGTCATGAAACTTATTGTCTTGAGTGTGATCATGCAGCACGTGAGGGACAACTGAGGGATCAGGCCCAGCCAGCACGGGCTCACAAAAGGCAGGTGCTGCTTGACCAACCTGATCTCCTTCTACAACTAGGTGATCTGCCTAGTTGTCATGGGTTTATGGTTTTCCATGAGTATTCCACATTTTATCATCATGCTGTGGAATGTGAGTTGAAGAGTTAATGATGCAGTTCAATGGATTGCCAATAGTCAGTCTCTTGGTCTCAGAAGAAAAGAATGAACTGCAATACCCAGAAAATTTCATTTTTCTGTTTCTGTTTTCCATTTACAAGGAAAATAAAACTGACTGGGAGCTGTAAGACTGCTTCTTTTTCTCCCTGGCCATATTGCCTACAACATTAGAATAAGGGTTTTGATTTCAGAAACACTCTTTCTCATTTTATTTGATTTATTAGCTTTAATTCCAACCATATAATACTATATTGTGTTATCTCACACTCCACTACTATATTCAGTAAATTAAGTTTTTCCGTATCTCATTCCTGCTGTTTTCTTCATTTATGCCCATCTTCCTATCTTTTCACTTCCACCCCCTTTTCCTGGGGTATGGATCCGTGAGTTCCTACAGCCCCTTGTCACAGAACAAGACTGAGCCAGGCTGAACTGCGACACTAGTGTATGAGGGAAAGGCTGTGGATATAGTCTACCTAGTCTTTATAATGTCTTTGATACTGTCTCCCACAGTATTCTGCTAGAGAAGCTGGCAACTCATAGCATGAACAGGTGTTTTATTCACTGCACCAAAAACTGGCTAAATAGCCATGCCCAGAGAGCAGTGGTGAACAGAGTTAAAACCAGCTGGTGACCAGTCATGAGTGGTGTTCTTCACGGATCAGTACTGGGACAAGCCCTATTTAATATCTCCATTGATGAGCTAGACAAGGAGACTGAACACACCCTCAGAAAGTTTGTAGATGACATCAAGTTGTGAGGAATCATTAATCTGCTTGAGGGCACAAAGACTTTACAGATGATAGGCTGAATTTATGGATTGAGGACAATTCTATGACCTTCAACAAGATCAAGTGCTGGGTTCTGCACTTTGATCACAGCAGCCTCATGCAGTGATGCAGGCTTGGTGCAGTGTCTGGGTAGCTGAGTAGAGGAAAAGAATCTGGGGGTATTAAACCGCCAGCTGAACATGAGCCAGCAGTGTGCCCAAGTGGCCAAGAAGGCCAACAACACCCTGGCTTGTATCAGAAGTAGTGATGTCAGTAGGAGCATGGAGATGATTGTCCCCCTTTACTCAGTTCTGGTGAGGCTGCAATATGGGTACTGTGTTCAGTTTTGGGCTGTCCTCTACAAGAAAGACATCGAGACCCTGGAGTGTATATATAGTATTTTATTAGAGGAGCTTTCCCAGATTTTATTGGACAAACCTGAGGTTTTCTCTTGCAGCTTCCTAAAGTGACCACATTCCCTGGCTCTTTGTCACTCAGAAGTCTCTTTCCCTATCAAATCTAGTTTAAAGCTCTGCCAATCAGTTCAGCCAGCTTGTTGCTTGGAACATTCTTGCCGCTCCAGGTCAGTTGTATCCCATCTGATACCGACATACCTGCCTCCCAAGGTTGCATCCAAATACTGGGCCACTCACTAGCAGGAGAGACATGGACATACTGGAAAGAGTCCAGTGGACAGTGAAGTCTAGGAACTGGAGCACCTTTCTTGCGAGGAGAGGCAGAGAGATCTGGAACACTTCAACCTGGAGAAGAGAAAGCTCAGGGTGGGTCTAATCAGTGTTTGTAAATATCTGATGAGAGAGTGCAAAGAGGATGAAGCCAGGCTCACTGCACTGATGCCCAGTGCCAGAAAGAGTCAGTGAACACAAAATGAAAAACAAGATATTCTCTTTAAACATCATTTAGCATTTTACTCTGTAGATGATGGAGCACAGGCACAGATTGCCCAGAAAGGTTGCAGAATCTGTCTCTTTGGATAACTTTGAAATCTGCCTAGACACGGTTTTGGTCGACCTACTCAAGGCATCCCATATTGAGCAGGGCATTTGGACCAGAAGAACTACAGAAGTCCCTTCTGACCTTAACTATTCTGATTTCGCAATAAACACAGTGTTATCTGTCATGATATTTGAACATATTTCTCAGGCAAGGCACACAGATTGGGAAAGATTCTTTTATTGTTAGCTACTAAAGACAATCTATGTAGTTTAAAAAGAGAAAACTAAAAACTGATTAAACTGTAGTTCATATCTCTGTAAGAAGAGAATTTTGTTAGTGACAGGTGGCAAATTCTCCTTCCTTAAAGCCTGAAGAAAAACAAACAAAAAAAACCAACAACAAAAAAAACCAAACCAATCTGAGAAGAGAAATAGCAGACCCATTTTAAGAAGCATGAGTAGTCAGATACTAAGACGATTTATCTAAGGAAATGATGGATTCCCCATACTAGAGGTATATAAATCAAGACGAGATATTTTTTGAAAGACATACTGCTAAGACAATGCTAAGTCTTGAAGCAGAAAAAGGAGAGAAAATTCAGTACCTTCTGTAACACAGTAGATGAGAACAGATTATCAAAACATCTTTTTTCTAAAATTCATTTTGTAATCTGATAAATTGCATAAGCAAAATGATCCCACTGAAGCTGTAGTAATATGATGTTTTTAAATTTGTAAGGCCTTCTCAGTGTATTTTTCTTCTTTTCAGAATTTTTTAAAATTTATTGTGGACATGTTAAATATTAAACTGTCAATATCAGTTTTAAGGAAGCACGAAGATTTGAAAGCATTGTGTTTCATGAGCATTTGGGCAAATTTTTAATTTTTAAAAAAAGTTATTTGAAACACAAACGCAGACCTTTTTGTGGTATTTTTCCCTGTCTCCATTTCCTTCCTTCTACATTCTTTGCTTAATTTGATTTTGAAGACAAGTTTCTACCTTAGGAGCATATGCTAACCAAGTGTTCATCTGTGTAAACTGAATGTTGACATTTAAGTTTGTTCATTTATCTGTGAAAGCAAAGAAATTCCCATGCATTTCTTTTTCTTGAAGCTGATGAGGCTTAGCATTTGGGATTGATGAACTCTAAGAGGACAGAGCAACTTTTTGTTGCCTAGGTCTTTCGTTGCTTGCTGATTTTGCTTTAAACATGGAGTGACTGTCTTTATTGAAGGTCAAATGCACCTTCAAAGTAATTTTATCAGTGCTGGAATTTTCCAGAAGTAGTTCAGCTTTGCTTTTTTGTCCACATCTGTGTCAGGAAATAATATGTTTGACTCTTTTTCATACCTATTTCCACTTTGACTTTCAAATAGAATATTTGCTATTGGAGACTCTAGGCTGTAGTGACTATTCCTTGGCTGAGTTTGTGATCTCAAGGAATATTAGACTGGCAAAGATAAAAGTCAGGGCACTGAACTCCAGAATAGTGAACTTCCAGCTATTGAAGGAGTTATTGGATGAAATCCCCTGGGCAGCTGTCCTTAGAGACAAAGAAACAGAGCAGAGCTGGAGATATTTTAAGCATGCCTATCTAAGAGCTCTCCATTCCCTGATGCAAAAAATCAAACAGAAGAGGCAGGAAAATGTCATGAATGAACATGGACCTGCTGGACAAGCCAAGGTGTAAAAAACCCTAGGAAAAATACAAGGATGCTGTCTGGACATGCAGAGATGGAATCAGGAAAGCCAAGGCTCAGATGTAACTGAACTTAGCAAGGTATTTGGAAAAACAAAAAGAGAGAAATGGAATTCTACAAGTACAATGATCAGACGAGAAAAGCCTGGGAGAATGTAACTCCTTGACAAATGAGAATGGAGAATTGATAACGGCAGACATGGCTCTCCATCAGGCTGAGGTACTCAACAGTTGCATTGCCTCAGTCTTCAACGGCAGTCAGGCTTCCCATATCTCTCGTGTCCCTGAACCTAAGTGGATCCAGGGGTGAAAATCCTTCATGCTACAAATGAAGAACAAGTTTAAGGCCATCTAATAAAACTGATGTCTAAGGGACTAGATGACACATATCTCAGGGCTCTAAAGAGACTGGCTGACATGGTTACCAAGCCATTTTCAATCATTTTCAGAAAGTCATGGCTGGCAGGCGAAATCTCTGGTGGCTTGAAAAAGGGAAATATCACTCCCATTTTTAAGAGAGAAAGGAAGACCTGGGGAACTACTGAGCAGTGAACCTCACCTCTGTACCTTGGAAGGTCATGGAGGAGATCCTGCAAGTTATGCTAAGGTACATGCAAGACAGGGAGGTGATCTGAGACAGCCAGCACAGCATCACTAAAGGCAGATTGTACCTGACCAATCTGATGGTCTTCTGCAATGGAGTGACTGCATCACTTCACAAAGAACCAAAATAATTACTTTTATTAAAAACATCATTATCTAAGCTTTAACTTTGGGACAACCGTTCTCCAACAGGGAGCAACCTATTCCTCAGAGACCAGTATTCTGTCTTATAAAAAATACATCTGCAACAATATCCATGGTGTGTCTATCTCGACTTCTACAATGCCTTTCATATGGTACCACACCACATTCTTATATCTAAATTGAAGAGATATGGACCTGAAGAATTGGCTATTCCGTAGATAAGGAATTGGTTGAATAGTTTCAACCAGAGAGTTGTGGTAAATGGCTCTGTGCTAAGTGGAGGCTGGTGATGAGTGGTATCTCTAAATGTTCCATCTTTGAACTGGTTTTCTTTTACATCTTTATCAAAGACTTCAGCAGCAAGTTTGCTGAAAACACTGAAAACTGCACTGAGTGGTGCAGTTGATATGACAAAAGGAAGGGATGCCACCCAAAGGGACCTGGACAAGTGTGAAAAAGTGTACCCACATGGGCCTAATGGGATTCAACAAGGCCGTGTACAAGACTAGGCAAAGAACTCATAGCCTTGCAGAGTACTCATAGAGTAGCCCTGCCAAGGAGGACTTGAAGGTTCTGGTGGATAAGTTAGACATGAGCCAGAAGAGTGCATTTGCAGACAGAAAGGCCAACTCCTGCATCAAAAGAGGGGTGGCCAGTAGTGTGAGGAAAGTGACTGTCTCCCTCTACTCTGCCCTCATGAGATTCCAACTGAGATATTTCTTCCAGGTCTGGGGCACTCAGCACAAAAGAAGATGTATTGCAGTTAGTGCAAATCCAGAGGAGGAGCCACTCCAAAATGTAGAGACAACTGGGTTTGTTCAACCTGGAAAAGTTTAGGCTCTGTGGATATCTCATTGCAGTCTTTCAGTACTTAAAATGAGTTCATAGACAGGAGGGAAACTGACGTTCTACAAGGTCAGATAGTGATAGAACAAGAGGGAACAATTTTAAACAAAAAGAGGATAGATTAATTTATATGTTAGGATTACTTTTTTTTTTTTTACTCAGAGGGTGGTTAGGCACTCCAGAGAAGCCATGCAAGTTCCAACCCTGAAGGTATTCAAGGCCAGTTTGGATAGGGCCCTGAACAGCCTGAGCTAGTGCACAGCAACCTTGTTCACAGCAAAGGGGTTGGAACTATCCTTTCAAGCCTCTTCCAACCCACGTCATTTTATGATTCTCTGCAAATTAGATAAATTCATGTTGAAATGTTGGGAAGTTCTGCTTTTAACTTGTTGAGCTCAGGTATCAACTTTTGTAACCATTACCTATTGTTTTACATGGCAAAATAGTCTACAGTCAACAGAATCACATGCTTTTCACATCCTACTTCTGCTGTTTCCAGAATATTCTCCCAGATTAAAGCAAAAAGTAATTGCATAGAATCATAGAATCACAGAATGGCCTGGGTTGAAAAGGAACACAATGATCATCTAGCTTCAAGCCCCCATGCTATATGCAGGGTCGCCAACCACTAGACCAGGCTGCCCAGAGCCACATCCAGCCTGGCCTTGAATGCCTCCAGCGATGGGGCATCCACATCCTCCTTGGACAACCTATTCCAGTGTGTCATCACCCTCTGAGTGAAAAACTTCCTTCTAATATGTAACCTAAATCTCCCCGTCTCAGTTTAAAACCATTCACCCTTGTCCTATTGCTATCCACCCTTGTAAACAGCTGTTCTCCCTCCTGTTTATATGCTCCCTTCAAGAATTGGAAGGCCACAAAGAGGTCTCCCCAGAGACTTCTCTAGTCTTTGTAGTG
>PPHD01024192.1:0-12208 GCA_002909625.1 Bambusicola thoracicus
AAGCACAGCACTTCATAATGCAATCCATACTTAGGATTTAATGCATAGAAGTTGTTTTGTATGTGTGAAATTTTCAATGCTGAAAAAGATGACTTCAAGAAACTAAATAAATTTGTAATACTGCATTACTCTCGTGATGGTTTTTTTTTTTAATGAATTTGTATCTGTGATGTTGGGTGTTCTCGTTCTGAAATACAGTAATGGCACATTGTAGAACAGAGTAGTCTGCTTTCTTTAGAACTTGTATTGTTCAGTCGTGCTGAAAAACTCTAGTTAATGTTTATTGGAACAACTGTAGAGCTGCATATGCATAACTGAAAGTGATGGGTTTGCACTGGAAAAAGTAAGGGGTGGTAGGAGAAGCCTTATTCTCCCTAAAGTTCATCAGTGTGCTCTCTGTTTTTAATCACTTCCAATGAAAAGTGGAAGTTATACAGGATGACTAGCGAGAGGAAAGATTTAGATTTGGTTTTAAAGTAAAATCGCAAATTAAGTTCAGTTTTTTTTTCATCACCCTACCTGACATCTGACCGACGTAGAACAGTTATATATTTATTTACCTACTGGAATGCAGTTGTGAAAAGGCACTCTGAGCATGGTGAGAGTGTGCAAGACCGGCACTTGAGCTCATCTGTCTCTGGGTATTTTGTGTTGTTAAGGAAGGGAAAATAATGATAGTGTCATATTGCTTGCAAGTGGAAATGGATTTATAAGTAAATGTGTAGTAGGTAATCCCTGATTTTGGCTTTCAGAAGATGTATTAATAAATTTAAGTGTGGAGATTAATCCAATATGAAAAGAACTGAAAATCATAGGATCATAGAGAGCTCAGGTTGGAAAAGATCATCGAGTCCAACCACAATCTAACCATACTACCCTAACTCTAACAACCCTCTGCTAGATCATGTTCCTGAGCACCACATCCAAATGGTTTTTAAACACATCTAGGAATGATGACTCAACCACCTCGCTTGGGAGCCTATTCCAGTGCTTAAAGAGCCTATTCCAGTGCATAACATAAGGTGAGAGAAGAAATGCCATTATCACTTACATCCATGAAAATGATCATCATTCAGCTTATAGTGGACTGCATGTAGAAGTCCCTAGCTATCTGATTAGACTAATGAGGAATTTCAGTTGGCTGGATAGTGAGGCGCTCTGAAAGAATTAGGTTGTATTTCTGCTCTTGTCTTTGCCTCTGTGAGAATTAGAAGTACAGCATTTGCATTTAACTCATCCTTCCTAATACCTTTCTGTGGATTGTATTTTTGTTAGATTAGATTTTGATACGAGCAAGGCGGGGAGAGTTGTTCTGTTTTTGAGGTAGATTATCATTAAGGACAACTTCTAGGGCACGTAAGCCGTAGGAACACAATTTTTCTAATGCTTTACCCTTGATCCGATTTTGAGTCAGGAAGAAAGCACAGTCCTAGCTTATGTGCTTGAAGGAAAATCTAGCTGTATTGCTGCTGCTGCTTCTTCTAATGTTCTGAGGAAAATGCTTAGAGTGCAGAGGGGTCAGCATGCTCCCCAGCTGTCTGGCAGCTCAGAACTGGAGCTGCTGTTGTATGTCTGTATATCAGAAGGAGTTTAAGATGTGCTTGTGCTCTTGGATGCTTGGCTTCAAAATCACAGGATGGCTTGGGTTGGAGAAGACATCAAAGAACATCTAGTTCCAACCTCCCTGCCACAGGCAGGGTTGCCAACCACTAAACCAACGTGCTAAAAGAAAATGCTGTCACATGCATGGGCTTTCTTTCCTCTTGCCTTCCCTGTCTTTTGCTGAGAAATCTATGGTTAAATCATACCTCAAATTAGAGCTGTTTCTGTATATGTAATGTTGACCCTATAGACATTCAGATGCAAGACGTGTTTTGAGTGAGTGGTAAATAAGCTTTTCATAGGAGGAAAGTGTTCGCAGGAGTGATGTTTGAGGCTATGAACACCTATCAAACAAAAGCCAATACGAAAGTCTTAGCAGCTTGAAATTTAGTAGTTTCTCTTTGTATTGCAAACTATTGCTCATTGAAAATACGAGCAAGAACTGGGCAGAGACTGGTGAAGCACAGAAAGAATCCTAGTTTTCTTTGTTTGGGGAAGGTGATTTTTGCTTTTCACAAAGCAATCTATTACCAATAAAAATATTCTCCTAAACTTTATATTAAATCCTATTGTTGCTTTCTTTGTACTGCAGTGCTTGGAGACCCCAGCAGTGGGAACACAGCTGGATGTAAAGCTCTCTCAGACAGTAATTAAATTCACAAGGAGGGGTCTTGCTTGATCTAAATGAGATCCGTATGAGTGTAAAAGCACAGACCACAGAGTTGGATCCATTTAAGAGCTCAATCTGCTACTTTCATGTAGATTCTTCCTGTTTTTTTGCTTTGTTTTGGTGTTTGGTTTGTTGGTTGGTTTTTTATTGGAGGGAGATTGGGAACAGCTCAATAACTGCTGTATAAAAACGTTGCTCTTTCCTCCCCTTTTCCTAAGTTGAAATCTCGTGTTGGATGTGGATATTGTTAGCACCCCGGAATGGTGATGCGTGCTCTGGTTTCCATGCCAACGAGCCATTTCCAGAAAGAGGGTATGGGCTTTGGGGCTCGTTGCTGCTTTTTCATTAATCCAGCCCTAGGAACAGAATTGATTTTTGTTTGTTTGTTTTTGTTAGACATATTTCTTTCACGTAACATTCCCTTGGTAATGCAGCTGCCTTAATTGGAAACGCAGATTGCATATGGCAGCATTGTATTGGATTGCACATGCAGTTAGATTTGGTCTATAAGGTTTAGGTTGACGACACAGATTTGAACGCCGAGATTTAATTTTGAGGAATAAACAATAAAATAATGAGTTTCTTTTTCAGATTGATTGCTTATTCTTCTCCCCAGAATTTTTGTTTCTCAGCACGAATAAAATGTTAATTCTGTTTTTTTACTGCATATAAAATTAGCGATGTACAACTGTGAAACAACATCAGGGAAACTCTAGTAATTGCATTAAAGCAAAAGTCCTTTTTCATTGCGGTGACTGAAGCAGACGTCTATTCACTTGTGTTTTGCGGTAATTAAATGAAGCTTTAAATGCTGATTTCAAAAGAAAATTGTGTTAAGAAGGGGTGTCTGAATGAAGGGAAGTAGGAATGCAGGATGCGGTAGTTCTCGAGGTAGATAAAATTCTGCAGTAGAGTGGAAGAAACAAAGATGCTGCTAAATTGCTGCTGTTGTTTGGCAGTGTAATAACACAAGTCAGTTGTGGATTCCACTGTGAATTGAAAGGCAGAACTTACTGTGTTTTTCTCCCTCATTTAATTTATATCCCATACAGTGCCCATCACCAGAGAGTTCTGAAACCTACAAGAAATGTCTTGCAGTCCTTTCTTCATGAACCATCTGCTGAACATTTATTTAAAGAACTGGTTTCCTCAATTAGTGAGAACAAATTAATTTGCCAGTTGAAAGCGCAGTTGCAGAGGCGTTTAATGCTTTTCTGTAGGCCTGTCCCAAGGCAGCCACTTCCAACATCTCCTGACACTTGCCTGTATTGACCTCCTGTACTCACTGGCAGTTCCATTCTTGCATTGCCATGAAAAGCCTTAGAAACACCATCATTTTTCAGCTAGCGCAAACAAGAATGAAATCATAGTTCTCAGTACTTACAATTCATGGACATTTCCTCTTTGCCTCTCCAGTGCATAACCTGCACTCCTTGTAACCCACAGTTACCTTCCCCACCAGCCCCTTCCTGGTTTGGCTGCCTCCTTTCCAAGAGTCCCAGGCACAGCTACCTAACCCGGACATGGGTTTACAAATGTTGCCACCACAGGAGAGGGAGCTGTGAGAAAGTGCAGGAAGAGAAGGGGTCAAACTACAGGCTAAAGCAGGGATGTTACCATATTCAGTGGAAGAGAGATGCATCTGTTGGAGTGCCTCCAGACTAGGGCCACAGAATGATCCAAGGGATGGAACACCTCTCCTACGAAGACAGGCTGAGAGAGCTGGGGCTGTTCAGCCTGGGTCTCTGGGGAGACCTGAGGGCAGACTTTAAGTATCTAAAAGGCTATTACAAAGAAGGGGACAGACACTTTAGCAGGGTCTCTGGTGACAGCACAAGGGGAAATGGCTTCAAACTAAAGGAGAGATTTAGATTGGATATAAGGGATAAGATATTTACAGTAAGAGTGGTGAGGCAATGGCACAGGTTGCCCAGAGAGGTAGTGGATGCCCCATCCCTGGAGACACAAAAGGTCAGGCTGGGTGAGGCTCTGAGCAACCTGATGTAGCTGTGTCCAGGTGTCCCTGGTCATTGCAGGGGATTTGGACTAGGTGACATTGATTCTGTGATGAGTTACTCACGGATTCAAGAGTAATTGATGTGAAAATCATAAAATCATGAAGGGAAAAGTGCCGAGACTACAGTCAGTAGGTTAGGCTGGCGTTGTAGACAACGTGGTGAGCGGGTGTGATTAGCAGTGCCCACAGTCTGCAAGTCTGTCCTGGCCCCAGGCTTACTGCTCCCACCATCCCCTCCCGGAGCAATGACTGTCTGCTCAGGAGACTTCTCAGGCATCTTACTGGAATGTCAGCATGCTGCTCCTCAGCCAAGTAGCTCTGTAAGCCCTAGTGAGCTTTGTGTACAAGAAACCATATATAATTGGTTTATACTTTGAAGCTGTTTGTATCTAACTTTCAGAACCTCTGCAGTGCTACAGTTGGCCAAATACTCAGTACTCAAGCACAAAAGATGTCTGCTTTTGTATGACAAATACAGTCTTTAGGTAAATCTGCAGGTGTCCTTGGCAAGGAACATCTTGAGGGTATTTATTGTAATGCTGGCTGAACCTGAGATAAGCATGCAGCAAACGTCCTTGATGCCACGTAAGCCTATCAGTAGAACAGGCCTCATATTTCAGGAAAAAAAATAATAACCTTATGGCTGTGTTGAAATCAGACAAATTTCCATTGAAGATGATGTTTTACAAGGTAAGGAAAGATTTGTCCATGCACAGAGATGAAAACACTAATAATGAAATTTAAAGTTGTCACTAAACATGCAATAGAAGTGTGCAACCTGCATTTAAAAAGAAAAATAAAATGTTTGACTTGTGACAGCCTACTTATGTACACCTATGCTAGCAAGCAGAATTAATGCATGTCTTTTTTTGCACTCTTTATCTTTTGATGTTGTGTGAGTTAGTTTCTGCTTTTTATTTTAAAAGTAGACAAAACAGATGATACTCCTTCATTGTCTTGGTCTAATGGAAGTACCTGAGGGAGGAAGCCAGGACTCTTCAGTCTGGAGAAGACAAGGTTCCCAGGAGACCTTATAGCAGCCTTCCAGTACCTGAAGGGGACCTACAGGAAAGCTGGGGAGGGACTTTTTATAAGGGCAGGTAGCAGTACCATGAGCAGAAGTGGCTTTAAACTAGAAGAGAGTAGATCTAGACTAGGTATCAGGAAGAAATTCTCTAATGTGAGGGAGGTGAGACACTGGAACAGGTTGCCCAGTGAGGCAGTGGATGCCCCCTCCCTGGAAGCATTCAAGGCCAGGCTGGAGGGGGCTTTGAGCAACCTGGTCTAGAGGGAGGTGTCCCTGCCTATAGGAGGGGGGTTGGACCTAGGTGATCTTAAAGGTCTCTTCCAACCCAAACCATTCTATAGTTCTAAGACTGGATCAGGCATTGGTCATAAGATGAAAAAGAACTTACCTAAAAGCTAGCAAAGATGCTTCAAAATGGATTATTTTCAGGATGATATTGTTTGGCACTGACGAAAGTGTTTGCAGGTCTTAAAAATCACCTGACAAATGAAGGCTTATGGAGTGCTACATTCATCTGTTCTGGTCTCTCAGGAGCTCTGGTACTGGCACAGCTGCCCAGATAAGCTGTGGTGCCCTATCCTCAGAGGCACTCAAGGCCAGGTTGGATGGGACCCTGGGCAGCCTGAGCTGGTGGGGAGCAACCCTTCTGATGGCAGGAGGGTTGGGGCTGGGTGGGCTTTGAGCTCCTTTCCAACCCAAGGCATTCTATGCTTGCATGAATATTTTCTAATTTTATTGCAGTTTGATAGGAATTCAATAGCTAAAGATGTAATAGGCAGCTAAAAATCTCACAACCTTTACAAGGTTATGTGGCCAAGGGAGATTTTATGAAGCCCTCTACAAGCTTTTCACTTACAAGGGAAAAAACGCCTGCAGGATAAGGTCAAACCCAAGTGTCTGCACCTGGCGAGCGAGATGATTGTGCAGGGAGGCTTTTCTCAGTGCCTGAGAATAAGGAGAATTCAAAAGTCTGTGGGCAAACAGGCTTCAATCCTTGTCTGCTGCAACTGTGGTGATGCCTTGAGATGCTTCAGTGCTAGTGTGCCCAAACGCAATCCCACAGCTTCCCATCAAGCCAAGATCAATGGGCTGTGTTTCTGATTGATTTCCTGCTGTGGGTTGAAGCAGCTGCAAAGCAGATCCTGCTGGTTTACTGAGACAACCCTGTGATGTTATCTTTTCAGGATGCATCAAAACAGAGATCATCATGGCATCAGAGAGGGACACTAAGTGATGTTTCATGTGAGCTGCTCCTAGAGCAGCAGCAGTGCTGCTGTTAATCTTGTGCAGCCATCCTCAGCTGCCGGTAAGGAATGTCAGAGAGCACCAACTTACCAAGAAGCACATGCAGCTAAAAGCTCTTCATTTCACAGTGTCGCATACAAGTAATAAGGTTACTGAGAAGTGCAGTTTATAAATCCGATGCAGAACCACCAGAAAGTCTTTGGACTGCTTCGTATGATCACTGTTTCTCAGCAGCAATAAAATAAGACAGGATCTAGTGATGTCTTTTCTATCTCTTTAAACTATAATCTCTGTGTTAGGATAGCTAAATGTGCGCTTACTGTAGCATTTAGTTTTACTCACAGCAACACAATCAATGCTAGCTCACTTCAAGCCTTGCATATTCCTAGCGTGCTGCAATGACACTCAGTGAAGAAGCCTCAGAGCGAAACCCTCAGCAGCAATAGAAGGTCTGCCAAGGCTAACCCTGGAGAAACTTGCATTTAAACCTCCCTTGATACAACTTCAGTACTTTCTATCATCTATCTTCACCCTTATTTCAGAAGTAGATTGCAGTGCTGAGGGACTAAGAAAAGCAGCTTATTGGCTAGAGGTCACCTTTGCAATCCCAGATGCATGGTGCAGACTGAAAAAATTAGTTGTCTTTTTACTTCTCACCTGGGAAGCATATCTGGCTTAGTTCATTGATATTAATGTGCAGAGAATCATAGGATCATTAAGGTTGGAAGAGACCATTAGAATCTTCTAGTCCAACCATTATTCCATCCCCACCATCAGCACTATGTATCTCAGTGCACCACATCCACATGCTTCTTGAGCACCTCCAGTGATGGTGACTCTACCACTTCCCAGGGCAGCCTGTGCCACAGCCTCATCACTTGTTCAGAGAAGAAATTTTTCTCCATATCCAACTTGAATCTCCACTGGTGCAACTTGAGTCCATTCCTACTTGTCCTGTCACTGTTACCTGGGAGAAAAGGCCAAGAAAACGAGTGCCAGCAGCTACCTGGCTATACTCTTAAAACCGGTTAGATATAATCATGTGTATCTAAAATTAGAACTTATCTAAGAAATTATCTATCTATCTCTTATTTGCAACACCTACTGTGTTTTTCTGTGTATTTGGAATGCGTATGACTCAACATGCCTGTTGGCTCTGTGGTCAGTCTGGTACAGAGGAGAATTCGATGACTTCTGGGAAGGACACACAGTACCACTGTACAGAGCACATACGTAGAAAGTGCATACAACAGTGTGCATTGCAAAACCTTGACTGTTGTATCCTGTTAGTGAAGAGACATCGCTAAAGACTGTGTTGTGATGTAGCCAGTGGCAGCCTAAGCCCAACTTCTTTTAGTTAGTAACACCAGGTTGGTACAGGTTCCTGAGCAGAATGGCTCTAATAATTCCTCTTCTGAGATTTTTAATTTTATTTTATTTTATTTTTGCTCCTTGATATAGGAGAAAAATAAATACTCTGCAAAGCTAAATGCCAGCTTTAAGTGATAAGGCTTCCTTAATCCTCCTAAAAAAAGATGAAATTATCGAAAAAGAGTTTCCTGGCTTTCAGCTGTTCACTGATTTTTGCTAATCTACTGAAGCTGAAAAATACTGTGGGAAGTCAGTTTTCACTGCAGCGGTTTTAAGGATTTCTTTCTCTCTCCCATCTTTCTTTTTCTGTAGCAGTCTGAGGCTTCCAGTGGATATTTTAATTAGAATTCAGAAATCCAGTGCAGCCAGAGTTTCCAATGAAAAGATCATAGAGTGCGGATTACACTGTTCAGAGCTGTGCGTTGAAATGGACGGCAGGGGTTTTCTGTGCCAAGATGGCTTTAAAAAGTGATTTTTAACAAGTGAGTAGATGTTTATGCGGGCTGCACTTCTGAAAAACAGCAATACTTCTCTTGAGCAGCAGCTTGGTTTGAAGTGCCATTGCTTGAAGTTCTTCGTGCGGCTTGTTTGGAACGAGGCCTTTGTAGAGATGATGGATTTGAAGGGTAGATGTTCCTTTCACTGTGGAGACAGGTGAGGAATTAAAGGTGCAATAGCACATCTAACTGAAGAACACGCAATATTTTTCTTCTCTCAGCTGCTGATGCATCTCAGAATAAGCTGGACTCCACCCCCCTCTCCACCTACTTCCCCCCAGAAAAAATTGAGTGAATTCCCTCTTCAAAAAGGTGCTTGAAAAAATAATCTCTTTGTAGACTCACAGGTACTGGGAGGAAAAAAAAACCTACAATAATAAAACTAAACATAGGAGAGAGACACTCACCTACAGCACTGACCGGTAGGTGTCCCAATATGGTCCCCATTAGTCTGGAATCATCCCATATATATTTTTTCCCAGTAGCAAATGAGCACTTCCTTTTTAAATTACTGCATTTACTTACAAAACAGTTCCCTTACAATAGGTCTAGCCAAACTGCTTGGTTCCCAAAAGTTGCATTTCCTGTGCATGATTAACTCTTGAGAGGGGCAGGAGATTCACTGTTGAAGGCATGGTATTTGCAAGGCAAAGAAAAGGGAGGAAAAAGGCAAGAAAATGGTTGGATTGTTTCGTTGCTGTTTTTCATTTTTCACAGGATTGCAGTTGGCAGGTGATCTTATATTGACCCTCAGATCCCCCAGAAGCACTACGAGCCCATTCCAACATGAACTACCTTTGGATTGCACCGCTAAGTCTGTCCCCTAAAAGAAGTGAGGTGAATGGGAGTGGGAGGAAGTCCAGTCCTATCCAGCCCCAACTTCTCCCACATTAAGCTGTAACGGTGGCAGTTGAGGCAGCTCTGTGTATACCAGAGGCTCCATTTCACAAGCAGCAGGCACACAGACTGGCTCAGCCAGCCCTCTGCACCCCAGAGAAAGGGGCTCACGGGGCCATAGGCACTGCACAGTGTCTGACAGCATCTGCACAGGGCTGTGGGCTTGCCTGGGGGGAAGGCTGGACACAGAGAAGTACAGGCTGTACCCAGGGTGCGTTTGTTTATCAGCTCCAAGTTGTGACATGACTCTCTCAAGTACACCGCCGAGGAGCAGCTGAAGCTCTTCCACAGAGACATTACACACACTTGTCCTGTTGTTCATGCACAATCCCTCTTGTTTTCTTTTACTGTGGCAAGCAGCCAAGGCTTGCTTGTGCTCATGCTTTGTTTCTGTACTTGTTAGTATAACACAGCACTTAAAGAAGAATTTGATTTCTGGCATCCAAGAGTGAGTCATTGATCCAACAGGAAAAGCAGACCAGATTCTTTTGCCAGTAATGCGAGAGTGTCTGTCGGTGCCAGGAAAATAACACTAGAAGCCAGATGCTTTTGTCCTTACTTCTACCCTGTTGTATTTGATCACAACAAATCTGTCAATTAATGGCATTTGTCGAAACTGCCTAATGTTTAAATCCAACATTTTGTTTGGTGCTGCGTTATGGTTGATGGCATCTCTCTGTTAGCTCCAGTGTTGTATTCATTTCCTTACATCATTTAGCAGACAAGGTTCTGCACACAAGAAAGAGATCATTCAGAAGTAGTCCTCAAAAAGCAGATATAGGGAAGAGTTTGCTTTTTTGTACTCAATAATAGTTGGCACTCTGTGTGTACATAAAGCAAATCTATGAGAATCTCTAATCTCATTCACAAGCATATTTCATGTCTTGCCTGATCAAGGTGACAGTGGGGGCACTGTGTTTTCCTTCACGCTGGAGGTCAGCTCGAGGCTTTGTCAATTTGACTTTGACATTCTTCATCTTATCAGGGAAGCAAATCCTAGAGGCTGCACTTACATGCGAGTAATTCCTTTTAAAAACTTTGCAGCTTTGCATTATCTCTTGGATAAAACAAACAAACAAACAAACAAACAAACCTCTCCATTTTACATACCTAACATAAATGAGGAAATGGCATTGCCTGGCATTATAGTGTTCAGACTCATTCGATCATAACATGTGGCCTCATTTGCTAGCATAGCTGCTGCGCATTACCCTGTTGGAATAAACTCTGCAATGCCGGTCTCTGCTTCATACTGTGTCCTTTCTTACCCTCTAATCCTGGTGATCACAGCTCTGAGGAGATCCAGAACATTTTTACATTAACGTGAGGCCATGAAATCAGCCCTGTGACGTTGCTTTTGCTGGAAGCACGCTTTCCTTTACCCTGGTGAGACTGCACCCAATGCTAGCGAACTTAGAGGCCTCTGAGAAAGCTCACGTGCTCATGCTGGGGCTGGCTATGCAGGACTGAGTCCTGCTGAAACCTGGGTGAGGTTTGCTCTGTGGTTTAGGCTGGGCAGTGCTAAAGTGCAAAGTCAGGCAGGCCATGCAGAGCCGTCCTGCACCAAAAACAACTCCTGATATTAAACAAAGCCAGAATTAAACTGGCTCATCCTGAAAGCAAACATATCAGGATCTGTCTGCCATGGGCACTTACCACAGCAAAGCTGCAGAAGCTGCAATGGCCCGATGGCACTGATGCACTGGAGATAGCTGGCATTAGCAGATGCTCAGTTAAACACCCCAAAATTGCCATCAGCTCTTCTGTCCTCAAAGTGCTGGAAGAGCATCAGCTGGAACAGTCTGGCCATATCTAGTTGCCACAGCAAGCCCCAGGCCTGGCTGGGAAACTCAAGTGTGCAAGGATAGACATGAATATAGGCATGGCAGGGGCAGAGCCCAAGCACTGCTCCCCAGGCAGCAGCTGGCAGGCATGCAGGCTGAACTGACACAGCTCATGCTTGCAGTTTAGCAGTTTTCTCAGAAAACTGATCTGAGGTTCTCCAGCTGCACTGTGTGAGTGCTGAACGTGAGCAGCTGAGCTGGGGCCGAGATGCGCTGCAGTTGGGCAGTCACCAAAAGGAAGTGGTTAATAGAACCTTATTTATATATATTAGTCTGATGTCGCTGAGCTTTCTCTGCTCCAGGCTGAGCAACACCATCTCTCCCAGCCTCTCTTCATTGATGAGAGATGCTCTAGTCCTTTATTAATCTCTGTGGCACTTCTCTGGAGATGTTCCAGTACCTCTCTAACTGGACTCACAGGCCAAAGCTGCTAAGAGTAGGATGGCCCCAGTAGAGTATGTGTTATTTCTCTGTGCCCTACTGGCACGCGGTCTGGATCAAGCATGAGTAAGTTTATAAAACAGTGGCTCTGTTCATGAGTCCCAGCTGTCATGGAAATGAGGGGGAGGGGGAGGATAGCTTAAAAGTAAACAGAAGGGATGGTGGTGATGGGTTGACAGTTGGACTAGATAATCTTAGTGGTCTTTTCCAACCTTAATGATTCTATGATCTCAGCAGTGACTGTCTCATACTGACCAGCCACAACGGGTCAAATGGCACTGCTCTGCCAACTTTGGCTCTGCCAAACCAGAGTACCCAATTCTGCAAACAGCTGCATTTGTTGTGTTTTCTACAGTACCGTATTGCTGTTTTTAAGACGCTTTGAAATTTTGTACTAAAGCATGAAAAACAAAACCAACCCACAAGCATGTCCCTTTCTGCCATCTTACTCTATTTTCGCTGATCAGATCTTTCCAGAAACATTTATCACACTGACTTCTTTGCTTACTTGTGGGGAAGGCAGATTCCTGGTACTCCAGGCATCAGGCTGATCCAGCACTCACCTTAGAATCATAGAATCATAGAATGGCCTGGGTT
>PPHD01024193.1:0-12208 GCA_002909625.1 Bambusicola thoracicus
TCCCATTCCTATTAGTACCACAAGCTACTAAACCGTATCTCGTAGCTCCTCATCCAGGCACCTCTTGAACACTGCCAGGGATGGCAACTCTACCACCTCCCTGGGTAGACCATTCCAGTGCCTGACCACCCTCTGAGAGAAAAAGTTTCTCATGTCCAACCTAAACTTCCTCCTGGTACAACTTCTGGCTGGGTAATTTGTGCAAGTTGTCCAGCTGCAACTTCCAGTCTTTGTTTTCTTCCTGAGTGAACCTGGGCCTGGGTCTGGTTCCTGCTCCCATATGTGCTGCTGGCATCCCCTCCTGAGTGCATGGTGGACTTTGGAGCTGCCCACTGATGTCTGCATGTTGGTTTCTAGTCCAATGCTGCATGCATGTGAGGGAGGAACTGCATTTGAATGCTCTGGTACCTGCTGGGTCTCACACAGAATGCAAAGCAACGCTACTAGGTAGTAGTTAAAGCAAAGGCTTGTCCTGGGTTGTCTGCGTCTCTGTCAGTTGATAGAGCTGTCAAAGGATAAATGGAAACCAAAAACAGCGTATGTATTTAGGAATGCTGAATTAGCTGAAAGCAACATACATATAACTTGTACTTAACAAAAATATGTTAGTGCCCTGATTTCTGCTGCTAGCTGAGCAAGCTGCAAGTGCAGCAAGTCCTGTGCTGTAATTTAAGTCAGAGCTGCAGCATATGCTCAGGTTTGCCAGCTGTTTTCTTGGTGCTGTGTTAGTGTTAGAATACCCGGGGAATAATCCCAGGTGATTAAGAAAAAACTGAAAAATAACTTGAGTTCAAGTCAGTTTTCTTGTGATGCGAAGTTTGATGTACTAGTTGAGTATTATCTGATGAAGTTATCTTTGATAATCATCTGTTTTCTGAAATTTCTTTTATAATGTGCTAACTTGTATTTTGAAGTGACATCAAGAAGTTGTGTGACTTGGACATTATTTACCTCTGGCAGAAGGCTGCCTGCTGTAATGCTGCTGGGCATCCTGGTACCTGGAGTTGCTTCTGCATTGTTTCTAGGCATTACAATTTTCAGGAATACGTGGTTTGAAAAAGCAAGCTGTTTGAAGCTTAGCTATCATTATAAACGTAAAAGTAGAAATTCAGGCTTCCAGAAAACTTTTTCAGTCTATTGTGGTGTGGATTCAAAAATGTGCAAGTATTGTATTGTATTTGTACTTAGGCTTTTTTTTTTACAGAGGAAAGCATCTTAATCCTTTCTCAATCTTCATATAACATCTATTCTTGCAACAGATAACTTCTTTGATGTTTAATTGATTTCTAAAATGGAGTCTCATCATTGTAGCAACAAAAAGTACAGCAAAATACAAGTGTAAATGCATTTAAATAGTATTTTATTAGAAGGGTGTGTGGTAGGGTAAATTAGAATTTCAATATACTCCTGTATTTGCGTTATTCACTTTCTTGTTTTAATCTATGGACCAGTTATGTTGGCAAACATTTTTTTTCCCCCTGTTCCACTTAAAATATTTCTTCAAAACACCGTCAAGAAGCAGCAACCTTCAGCCTTTACTGTGTGGTACCACGAAGAGGTGGCAGATCTTATTAGCACCACTTTTTCTGGAGTTTTGACACTGTTTAAATGTCATTGAATGTTCTTTGAGATGAAGCAGGAGTGCTGCTTCAGTTCTGTTGCTAAATCTAAAGCCTTGTGTTGGCAGGTGTGAGATTTCCGGGTAGTAATCTAGTGGTGATGGAGGCTGATTTCAACCACTTGTGGTAATGAAAAACCACTAGGATTTCTACAGCAAACCACGATAGAGGTGCTGATAAAGGATGAGACACCCCCAGGCTTTAAATGCTGTGATTTGTTTGGCAGCTTCACTTGGCAAAAGCAGTTCCACATATTAAACTTCTAAGTTTTTAAACCTGATCAGTTGGAAGCCCCTGCAGATGGAGGCTGTGGTGCTGCAGTGTAGTGTGAGGACATGGGCTCCTCTCTCTTCTCTTATTAAGAAATGCTGCCTTTTGCCTTCTGCATCGTTTAACTGGCAGACATTGACAGTTTGAGAGGTTTCTGAGGTTTTTTTTTTTAAATCCAAAGCTGCCTATGGTGCTGGAAGAGGACTGTTACATCAGCTTCTCGTCAGTTGAGATTTAAGGGAAGATGTTCGTGTGTTAAGGTCATTGCATGAAGTTATGAGGAATTAGCTGATAGACATATTTTAATAATTGATGGTTGCTTGCCTTTAACTTTGAAACAGCCCACACGAATGTGAGATTTGTGCTCTTTAAAATGTTGTCCAGTCTCTGAATGTGGTGTGCTGCTCTGTTTTTTTAGTGTATTTCAAAATAATTACACTTACTGGGTACGTTACTGATCTGTTTTTGTCCCGAGAGTGATAGCTGTCTGTTCTCTTCACATATATAATTATGCTATCTCAAATGAAAATGCATGTTAATGTGTTTTTGTTGCATCATAGAAAATGATATTCTTTAAATATGAAGAAAATTTGTTGTATACTTCCATCAAACAATTAATTTCTGTCTTTTTTTCTTGGTCTGGCATCTTATTTAGGGATTTTAGTGCAAGCTTGATCTGAATAAACAGAACTTAATGAACTTTAACGTTGTTTGTGGGTAAGTTGCTGAGTGTGTGGAAGTGCTTAGTACTCTGATTATCAGCCACTGAAGTGTATGTATTTAGGGACTTTTTCTGGTCATTGTCTCAAAACAAAACAACTCTGCCTCCCTTACAGATTTTGACCAAGAACCATTGCTTTTTGGCTACATAAGCTGAGATTTTTACTGAGTGAAATTCTGTCTCCGTGCCTTTTTCCTAATATCAAATGTAACTTTTTATGTCAGTAACTATGTGAGCCTGAGTGTACCAATGCAAATTCTCCTGCATTTCTTCCTAGGGATCACACCCCAAGTTTTACCTAGTCTAAGAGTTATTAGCCTCCTCTTGCGTTTCACCCAGTTTTGTAGGCAGTAGAAGTTTTTCTTTGTTCTTCATCTTCTGCTTTGTGCCAGTTTTTGGCTTCTTTGCTTGCTAGTAATGCAGCTGTTTAAACCAAAGAATAGTTAGTATGGAAAATAGTTGCTTTGTCTGGAACTAAGTGATAAAGCATATGTTTCGTGGTCTTTCACAACAGGCCATAGCATGGCTGATTGATGTAGTGTTGGAGGAAGCTAGGAAGTGTTTTTTCCCACTTTCTCTGTAGTTTTGTATTCTTGTGATTGCCTCAGTGCCCTAAATACTCCTGTGTCAGCAATTAGCAGTAGCAGTGTTTCATTAATCTGTCAGATTTCTGATGCGGCACATCCTAAGACTAAGAGATAATAGGGAATCATTTGTTTAAACCTTGAGATTAGCTTTGGGTGCATTGGGTTGTGGTGTGTCTCTAGCAAGAGCAGTGGTGCAGCTGTGAACTAAAGCAGTGAGTGGTGTGTTGCCCATGCTCTGAAATCAAATGACAGTTTTGCTGACTGTGCATAAAGGTACAACATCCATTTTCTCGTATTTACCTGTAGTGGTAAATAGTTATTGCAGCTTACATTTTAGTAATAGCTATGTATTTTGATAGTATTTTTACTTCTGTGTTTTGTGAGTCCTTTAGTAACAATGCGTTCCCTAAATATGTTTCATTATGTTAAAATAAACCTATATCCCCAAAGTAGCTTGACTAAATGACTGTGTATACCAGCAGGCTGACCTTTCGGAGTGCTTTCCAGCATTCAAATTTGAAAATCATTATAGGACTTAATTCTCAACAGCTTGTGTGTACATAAGCAGGAAACATAGGTGGTTACGTGAAGGAGTTGCTGGGATGGTCGCAGCTGAAGGGTTGTGTTCAACTGCTGTATGTCCATGTAGAAGGCTGGCCATGAAAGGTGTCCCCTGGGGGTCTATGTTGGGACTGGTACTCTTGAACATATTTATCAATGCAATAGACAGTGGGAGTGAGTGTACTCTCAGCAAGTTTGCTGATACCATGCTGAGTGTTGCAGTTGACACAACAAAGAAGGGATGCTATCCAAAGGGACATGGACAGGCTTGAGAAGTAGGCCCACGTGAACCTAGTGAGGTTTAAAAAGGCCAAGTGCAAGGTGTTGCACTTGGATCAAAGCAATTCCAGTCATGTGTACAAACTGGGAGAAGACCTCATTGAGAGCTGAGAAGGTCGCAGGGCCTCTGGGTTGGACATGAGCCAGGATTATGTGCATGCTGTCCTGATCTGCATCAAAAGAGAGGTGGCCAGCAGGGAGAGGGGAAGGGGATTGTCCCCTTCTGCCTCTATGAAGCCCCATCTGGAGTCCAGGCCTGGGGTCCCCACCGCAAGAAGGACATGGAGCTGTTGGAGCAAGTCCAGAGGAGGGTCATAAAGATGAGTTGAGGGAGCTTGGCTTGTTCAGCCTGGAGAAAAGAGAGGGCTCTGGGGACACCTTATTCCAGTACTTGAGGGGTGATTATAGACAGGAAGGAACTGAGTTCTAACATGGCCTGATAGTGATAGTTCAAGGAGGAAAGGCTTGAATCTAAACAAGGGGAGATCTAGGTAAGTTGTTAGGGGAAACTGTGTTGATCAGAAGATGGTGAGGCAATGGAACAGGCTGCCCAGAGAAGCTGGAGGCATTCAGGGCAAAGCTGGATGCAGCCCTGGGCAGTCTGGTCTAGTGGGTGGCAGCCCTGCCCTTATAATATGAGGGGGTTTGGTGCTGGCTTAGTGTTTTAAGGTCTCTTCTAACCTGAGCCATTTTATGATTAAATGTAACAGCAAAACGTTATCACATTTATACTGATGTATAATACATCAGTATAACACAACATTATCAAATTTATACTGATAGTAGTTTTATTTTCTGTAGTTGTCAATGCATCTAGTTTATTATTATTAATGCAAAATGCTTTTACAGTGTCTGTTCATTATAAAGCACAGCAGTAATACTAAAGCAGACCAGGTTTTATATTCCTTATGAGCTTTTAGAAGAATCTGTTTCATTTCTATGCAGAAGTGCTAGCTGCTAAAAATGAGAGCTCTTCAAAATTCTAGCGGTTGATTTAATTTGTAACTTATACAGTATATTAAACTTGCAAATTATTGTGCCATTACACAGAGGAGCTGTTTGGCTCATGTGTAGAGGTAGGAAAGTAGAGGTAGATCACATAGGAGTAAATGTCAGGTAGCTCCTTGTATACAGTGTAATCACAACTAGGTCTAGTTGATCCTGAATATTAGGCCCTCTCTCAAGAAATCTGAGTTCTGTTTAAGGGTGTTATTGCATGGTCAGATGAGGTCATTCTCTACAGCCAGGGTGTATCTGTCTAATTTGTCCATTGCCCAGAGTCTGTCAGCATTCCATTGGGCTGCAAGCCTGCTGGCCTCTTCCTACTTTAGGCTGCTGAGGTTAGTTGTTTGGCTATCCAAACTCCCTTTGGCCTTACCCAAAAGATACTTACTGGCCCCAACTAAACGGCAGCAAATGAAGATTACTATTTGCAATCCATCTTCTCTTCCTGTTAGGCCACAAAGAGTGCTGTGAGGGACAGTATCCGGCCTGTCCTTTGCCCAGCTGTGGGATAGCTGTGTGGGCTGTAATGCAAGCCCCGCTCATGTCTCTGCTTCTCAGGAATTGTGGAGCTGAAGGCTTCTTGGTCATTCTTCAGACAAAATGATGTAGCCTCCAGGTCAGCCGTGATCTATAAATCAGCTTGTCAAAATGTACTTGTCCCTGTTCTCCCCTTACTGAGGGAACTGTGGTGACTTAGTTGAGGACTGTTCAGTCCTCTTTTGAACAAGGCCTCAGAGCTTGGGATTTCTACCATCTCACAGAAAACCAGAAATCTCCAAATGAATTGGTCAGGATCTTTAATTAAAACTCTTGTTTTGCTTTTGCCTTAAGTTTTTCTTTATACTTCTGGTTCATGTTTGGTCTGTTCTTTATGCACTAGAAATTGGAACTCTTTTCTGTTGCGGATTTCCTTCACCTTCTAACTTGAATAGCCACAAAAAGGGAAATAAGTGAAGGAAATTAAACAAAAAGCTTTTTTTTTTCCTGGTAGACTCATTAATTCTTTAAGAAGAAATATGGATGCGAGCTTATATAAACAGATACTGGGCTTAAGTATTTTATAACCAGATTATAGTTTAAATAACAGATGTACTTTCAGGAAATAATTCTTGAAGTTATGTTGAGTCAGCAGGACCTAGGTATGGCCAGAAGCCTTCCTGATGTGCAGTGTTTTCATATCGCTTTTGTGGTTGTTTAAATCAGTGAGGCTTTTCTGTCTGGAAATGATCAATGTATTGTACTCATCTGCTTGTCTTCAGAGTGAATTTCTTTGGTTCTGGTAGAATTGTGTGCTTTCAGATAACTGAGGCAGGCTTTTGGGACTTATCATAGAGGCTGCTTTTACTTGCACATTTGTATCGTTTACATCTGTACCACTGCATTAGAATACTAGAAACCATCACTAAATGTAATTATGTATTAGAATGTTTTGATTACGACTTAGAGTTGTAGCTCATGGTATTTGGCTTGCTTTTGTGCTATTTCCGTATGGCAAGGAATGTTTTAAACAATGAACTCTGGGGTCCTGGAGAAGTTGGAAGCAACACAAGCATGTGGAAGTCTGTTGGGAAGTGGTGGTCGTTCAGCTGATCTTCAGCAGGAGCATTGGGAGCCAACCATCACAGGTGGCAGTGGCTCTCACAGTGTGCTCATCTTTGCTGTTAGCTTGGGGACTGGGAAGGTGTGGGTTCTCAGAAATGGTCTCTGTGTTGGGTGCTCCCACTTACAGAACAAAAGCTGTTCTTCCCCTTCTTGCTGTGGCATTTGCAGAGCTCTTTGCAGTGGCCCAGGGGGTTCTCTGACATTAAAAAATAAAGGAATAGCCACTACTGAGTGACCTTTTTATTTACTAGAACCTTAAGCAACTCATCAGAGCTGCTGGGCTAAAAGCAACTCCAAATTTAAAATCAAACTTAAAATTGGTACGGTTACATTTCTGATTCTTTAAGTGCTACTACATCACTTTGTGTGCTAGCTTGCTATAATTTTCCTAACTGATCTATTTGCTAAAGCTTTGGAGAGGCTGTCCCATCTTGAAAAACAGTTGAGTAATAAGAATGCCAAAGTAAATAACAAAAAAATTAAATTCTCAATAAAAATGAGCAGAAAGTTTTTATGATTGCAATCTGCATATAGCAGAAAAGCTACCAGGATTATTTTCCACTGGGCCAAATAAAAGAGCAGCATTTCCTGTTTTTTCAGTTATTTTTGAACCTTTATTGGCTTCCCTTATTGAAGCTGGAGAGAGGAGCTGTGCCATCCAGCTCTTATTTGACACTCTCTTGCTGTCTCAGAAATGAGCCCTTGTTTGTGCGGTTGCTGCATTTAGAAGGAACAACTGGGCAATTTGCTGCTGTCTGCTATCTTCTGGGGCTTTCTTTTTTCTTCAAATGAAAATATCTTGGTATCATAAGATCACTGCAAATTCATCTTACCTGAGGCAACTTGGAGCTGGTCAGTGACGATCATGTTATTAAGTTTGCTATATAATTATGGTGGGATGAGGGTGAAGCTGAATAGCTGTATTACTTTCGAATTTTGGATGCTATTTCTGCACCTGGGAATAAGCTACTAAATAAGAAACAATTTTACTACATATATTCAGTAGAACTCTATAAAGCTATCAGCCTTAAAAAATAAAATAGTCCAACCAACTTCTCTCTGATGGATGGTGAATCAATAATCTCCTGCTGTATATGAAGTGTTCCGTAAAGAAGTTTCATCTTACTAGAGTAAATGGAGATTAGTCCTGCTATGAGAGAAATTTTGTGTCATAAGTCATAAAGGCTGCTTATTTCCTTTATTTTTTCCCATCTATGCCCCCCACCAACCCTGTGTTCGTCCCTTCTTCCCCATAGATAATATTGTGCTGGCAGAAGGAGGGTGACAATTCTGGTCACATCACTGCATTCAGCCTTTTTTTTGTGAAAGTGATTATTGAGAGAGTGGTGAGGAATTTCTGAAAAAATCATCTTGTCTGCATAAGACTCCCCCCTCCCCAACAGTGTTATCATGCTGCTATTCTGATGCTGTTCCTTGATATCACAACAAATTAAGGGTTTGGAGGTTGAAGATATATAGGTATGTTTGTGCTTTTATAAGTGCAGTTAGCCGGAAAAGACTAAAAATTGAGATACTTGGACAGTTTTGCATTTAACAAAAAAAAGCAACTTAAAAATGATTGAATTTGCTCGTCTTCAGCTGCTGTTTCTAGTGAAATCAAATAATAGGTATAACACTGCAAAACCAGTACATAAACAGCCCTTTTCAAAACATTAGGCTCAACTTAAGCATTTTTCAGATGTCTAGTACCTGTAAGTAGGTTGCACATTTGTTTGACGACCCTGCACATATGGGGGGGGTTGAAACTAGATGATCATTGGGGTCCTTTTCAACCCAGACCATTCCATGATTCTATGAAATTAAGCTGTACTGTCTGAACATGTTTGTCCCAAACAGCAGCACGGGAGGAATCCAGAATAGATATTCATGCTGTGTGATGGTCTTCCACCAGCGGTTTTATTTCATGCTTGTGTACAGGTCCTAGGTCAGAAGCAGTGCTCACTGGGTGGTGGAGAGGGTAAAAACAGCCTGCCTTGGGACAGAAACTTGTCAGAATGAAATATACAGCTTCCAATGGCTGTATCGGATTCAAAGCCTGTGTCTTTGCCAAGGTATAACTTATGCCAGCAACCATTTAAGATTCTGGAGGTCATTCAAGAAAAAAGTATTTTCTGTTGTGGTTGCCTTAATGTTAGTAACTGCATGGGGTGCCGCTTGCCTGGGTTCCTGCTTAAAGCATCTGGTTAAATGGGCACAGATCCCCAAAGCTAGGGTGTTCATGCCTGTGTGCTCAGCATCCTTTTTACCTGTTCTATCTGTTCCTGACTTGCCACCATGTTTGCCTGGGCTTTATTGGCTTTGTATAGACGATGGGGAGAACTTCAAGATTTGCAGAAGGGTAGCAGTAGGCTACTCTTGTAGCAGTCAAATACACATTGCATGTAAACTCCAAAGGCCAGAGTTTCTCCTTGCCGCAGGGAAGAGTTCAGGTCTCAGATGCTGAACTGTGATGCCCCTGCACTCATTAGTACTTTCACTGTGGAGTTAAGTTTTAATGGGTGTTGTATCTGAGGATTTCTGGGTAAAATGCAGTCAGAGCTGTACTTTGACTTAGTGGCTGTGGGTTACTGAGGGACGACTTCTTCCATGATTTGTGATACTATTGTAAACATTCCAGGATATTTAATATGAATAATGTGCTTGCATTTATAAAATATTCTCAGCAAATGTAAGCATAACTCTTTTAAATCCCCAAGTATAAGAAAGATTTAATGAAATAAAATCTAAATCACTCTTTTCTGATGAAATAGGATATAATCCTCTCAGTGAGTTTTCATGCTGTAGATCCGGAATGGTTGTTCTTAAATGCACGCTCGTGCAGACTCTTCTGTTAGGTATTCAGACATCCAATATCACATGGAAAAGTAAAAATATATTTAAAATGGAAGCAAAAACAACAAAGGAGAACTAAGGTAAGCTGGGATGTGCGTAACATGCTTGTGTTGGCATTGTTTGTGGAAGTAGGCACCCTGTGGGCTTTTAATTAATATTTTGTTGCTTGTCTCAGAGAATGATGGTGAGTATACAGTTTATCATCTCTTTGCCTGTTACAGAATGAGAGTGGAACCAACATGCAGGAACTTCAGCATGTTTGTGTGTCTCTCTGTTCCTATTTTTAACTACTTTGATTTCCTTCTGTTATTCCAGTCCTCTCTTAGTGACGGTAATGACAGTGCTGCTTCTCTCCAGTTCACTTTTCCGTTAGGACTTCCTTTCATGTTCTAGCCCATATTTCTACTTCATGGTCAGATGGTCATTTGGGCCAACCACTTCCAGTCGTTTCTCTCGTCTCTCAACATCAGTTGGAGTGAAAAATGGGGCATACTGGTACACGTCCCCTTCCATGCTGTGATCCCCCTTGAAGATGCCTGTAATCACTGTTCTATCATTTCAAAATATGTATGGTCTTTATTTTTGAAGGCTACAAGTCACATTGTATTTCAATTTCCAAATTTCACATTGACAGGAGGCAGATTGCAGTGAAGACCATAAACTGACAGTTTAGGGCAAGCATGCTATTGCCTGAGGCAGTCAAGGATGTAGACCACTCCATCCTTCTGACTTAGGACATTCATCCCTCCTGAGGTTCCTTGTCCTTTGTGATGATAGATTGAGAACGACAAGCAACACACGGGTAGACAAACACCTCACCCAGGCACTTGGTGCCATTTAACAGTTTCTTCCCGCATTTGACATTTTCATTTCCCTTCTTCACCTCACTCATCACTAACTGTTTGGATCTTGTTTTCTGTACACAACACTAATGCAGAATGATGGAATACAAATACAAGCTCCATTACTCATTTTACGTGCTGTATGTTTTATTAAATTATATAGGAGAAACCTCACTAGCTGAACCATGAAAGGGACATTTAAAATTTAATTGACGTTGACCTTATGCAAGTATCACTCAGCATTAAGTGTTTTTGGTTTTTATTTTTTCACGAAGCACGGATAAGTACAGGAATGTGCAGGTATTCAATTTATTGCTCCATAATACTCTTCTGTTTTTACTACAGTCAAAGTACCACTATCAAAATGTGTTTTACACATAAAGCAATTTTCACATACTCGTGGTTAGGGTGTGTTACTACAGTGTTTTACTCAAGTGCGATCTTAATGAAGTTGGAAAGTTCAGTGCAAAGCTGAGTCCTTTATAGACCAAATATGTACATGCTTATGTGTTTTTCAGAAGTGCTGTGCTGCTTCCAGAGAGCTGAGAAGATACAAGTTCACATGAACACATAAAAACTTTCTTGTGCAGTTTCAGTAATTTTTGAGGTTCTTCCCTGTGCCCCATGTTCTATACCTGAGACATGAAGAAGAACGTCAACCTCTCCCTCCTTCTACTACTTCCCTTAGAGGGTATCTTCAGCACCTTTTTGCTGCTGCTGCTTCTGCTCAGAAATAAGACTTAAATAGATGGAATCATGGTAGATATAATAGATATAAATTGATGCTAATGGTACACATTAGGTTCGGGTTTTGATTAACTGGGGAAGATTAACTAAGACCTTTAGCTGGGAAAGGGGTGTCTAGAGGTTTTGGGTAATTTGAATCTCTGTCCATTTGTACGTATTCAGCTCACACTTGGATTGAGGTTTTCTTTTTCATTTACATCTCCAAGGATGACTTTCCTTTCAAAAAGAAAAACTCAACTCATCAGAAATCTGCAGCCGAATGTTCCATCCTATGCTATGAGAGCGGGTGTAGAGCTCCAGCCTTAGTCTGGGAAGGGAAGGTGGTTTTCTGGAATAGGAAGTAATCTTTATCTACTCAAACCCACTGAAAATAAAATACAAATGGCACTGATAAGGGTGAATTAAAAGAAAATGAGTCTTTCAAGTGGTAATGCACTGTCTTTATGCAGTTCAGAGGAATTTAAATCAAGTTCTTCTGAATTCTTCAGGCAGAGAGAGCCCACCTGCAGGCTGCAGACAAGATGAAGCCTGCTCAGTAGTAAAGCATGCGTGGTTTTTCTGTATTGTTTTATGTTGCTGGAAATAATGGGAAGGGAAAGCTCACCAACTGCAGATTTTGATTGTGGAAGGACTGAGCTGTATATGTTTGTTTACTCCTGGATTGTTGAAGGCTTCAATTGCGTAATTCTTTAGAGGTAGGGCAGATATGAAAGCATCTGTTCCCTTCTCTTGTGGCCTCCTGACTGTGATATGGGCATGCGATGCTGAACTGAGCTCTGTAAACTTGGTAAGGGTGTTTTGTTGACTGGAAGAGATTGTGTTGTATACAAAGAAGGAAGAACAAGGTTGGTGTTTTGAGGGGAGGAGAATGTGGAGTTGATGAGTGATGAACTTGGTCACCCTGGCTGGCTGTTCATTCTTCAAGTGTGTATGTATTTATGCCATTTTTATCCTCCCATGCATTGAGCTACTGTGAGAGAGATCATGAAGGCAGAGAGAAATTCAGGCATTGTACAGATATTGTGAGTGTCTGCATCTTTCATTTATCTCTAATCCACCGTTTTCAAAAACATGAGATTTCTCATATCGTCTATGATTACATTGAGAAATTCATTATTCTAG
>PPHD01024194.1:0-12208 GCA_002909625.1 Bambusicola thoracicus
ACATAACTTGCACACTTCTATCCACTACAGTATCATGGTACAGAGCAATCACCAAAGCACCTTAAATTCCCTTGCATGCCTTGGCCATTCAGCAGGACAACCTGGATGAATTTATTAGTATTGCAGAAATACTCTGGGGAGGTGTGAAACAACATGGAGTGTGCAGAATTATCAAACCCCCTTCTCCTTGCAAATAACAGCACTCCAACTAATGAGAGCCACATTTCAGTGATTGTCTGGTTGCCAATGACTTTGGAAGAAAAGACAGTGAGCCAACAGGACAGCTACACAAAACAAGTTACTTACTTTGACCATTTTGCATTGGTTTGATTGTTTGTATCACACAGTCTGCTCTTTAACAGGCGCTTATTCTTTTACAAAGAATGTGATGAGAACTGCTATAACACCTCACATCTGCCTGGAAGAAAATCAATTTTTCAATTGCCAATGATTTGGAAAAATACTCTCCAGTTGAGGAGATTTTTTTTTATTATTTTTTTTTTTGGCCTGTGATCACTCTACTCATTTCAAAGGAACACACCTCATTAACTCCGGTAATTAACCAGGTTATTCTCATCACATAAAAGGCTTAAGTTCCTCTATTAACTCATTATTTGAATTTGTGCTCCTATTAGAAAACGAGCTTATTCTGGATTTAATTTCACATAAGGTGTTTCTCTTTAGGGATATTATTATAAAGGCACATAATTTCACTGTCATATACGCTATATGACAGTGAATCCACTGGATTAAAGAATGAATAATATACATGTGTACCCCAAACAAAAAAATTCAACTTGAAAACTACTAAGTGGTAATTCTGTAAACAAAAAGGCAACAGAAACTGAAGAGGGGCACCTGGTAGCAACACGGCCATGGCAGCAAAAGCAACCAGGAATAGCTAAAAAAGACAAAAACAACCAAGTGCACAGGCAGATATCCAGAGCTTGCAAAAACAAAAGCATACGAAGCAGCTCCTGGCTTGATCCATCTTGTAAGACTAGGCATGCTATAGAAACTTCCAATTCCCCTGCTCTACACAGAGGCAGTGTAGTAGTGCTCATTTAGGGAATTTTATTCCTGTATCACATACCTGGACTTACTAGCTAATGAAGTCTACACCACAGCATCCAAACACCAAACATGTCAATACCTAGCAATGCCAAATTAGAATCATAGAATGGTTTATGTTGGAAGGGACCTTTAAGATCATCTAGTTCCAACCCCCTGCTATAGGAAGGGACACCTCTCACCTCTCACTAGACCAGGTTGCTCACAGCCACATCCAGCCTGGCCTTGAATGCTTCCAGGAAGGGAGCATTCACAACCTCACTGGACAGCCTGTTCCAGTGTCTCACCGCTCTCACAGGAAATAACTTCTTCCCAATATCTAGTCTATAATCTACTCTATTCCAGTCTAAAACCATTTCCCTTCATCCTGTTGCTACGTACTCTTCTAAAAAGTCCCTACCCAGCTTTCCTGGAGGCCCCCTTCAGGTGCTGGAAGGCTGCTATAAGGTTCCCCAGAGCCTTCTCCAGGCTGAAGATCCCCAACTCTTTGTCCCCCCTTACAGGGGATTCTGCACAGGCATTCAAAATAAAGCACAGAAGTTGGTTACTACTAAATAACAATAATAAAATAATTTAAATGCTAGAAGTGAGGAGCAATTTCTACCATCAGATGAAGATGATTACTTAGCTGACTGGTTTGAACACAGAAGTGGAGCAAGCTCACAGGGTTGAGCTCAGCTGACAGTCCTATAGAGAGCTTAAAGCACTCATAGCTTGACCCATCTGTGCACCTGAGAAGGGTCTCAATCACTTAGGGTTCAATTTCCAAATATATATATATTTTAAATGTTATAACGCATCCACTGCTAAGCATCATCACAAGAGATAGCGTGAAAGAGACGTATTAAGCTCTTTCCATGAAGATATCAAGAGAACCAGGAAATATTCAGAATAAACCAGCTACATCAGCTTCATCAGCATAACAGCTTCCTCAGGAATTATCAATGTGCAAGTCTCTCAAACACCTCAAAAAGGTAGAAAAGTCATGAAAAACACAACAGGGTACATGTGAATGAGTCATATAGTGATGTTTTCTACAAACATTCTATAGCAAATAACAGCTCTTCAGCAGAATAGGCAGAAGTACGCACACCAGATGAACGGAGGAAGTAACGGAGAGCAATATTTAATCACCATGACAGCTTCATGTATACGTGGGTGAACTTTTTGGTCAGGAATAAGCCAGTAGGAGAGTTTTTAATGTTATTAGAAGCATCATCATTGCATCTCCAAACGCACTCCCTGTCTGTGTGCTGGGATGCATACCCAAATGGCTCCAAAGTACCTGGTGGTACTTCGGTACTACTACTTTGGTAGTTTTCTTTTGCGAAGGATGGTTTTCCAACTGAAACCAATGCCCTGCCAGCCACAAAGCTACACGTTTTACCACCATTAATTAGCCTCCTTCCTCCCTCCCTGTAACACCAAATGCACACAGCACGCGGGCTGCCAGCCCCACGGCCGGCACAGCCGGGGATGGACCCCAAACAGAAGGATTTGTTTTTCCAACACGAAGTTCAAAGAGCTGAAAATTTCTTCTTCCTTTTTCACTCGTTTTTAAACAAACACCGAGAAATAACCGGAGTGGCTTTGGCTTAGCTTTAATCAGTTTAAACTTGGAAACGGGAGCTCTAATTAAAGTCTGGAACTCTGGCCGCGAGAAACAGCTAATTAGCTCCCAACTTTTTAATGAAGCGCTGTGGCTGTGTCCACATTAGCTGTTCCGTATTAAAAAGCAAATGCCACGCGAGATAAGCTTTCTCTCAGGCAACACATCAGTTACGTACATCAATTCCCGTAATTATCAGAGGGATTTGAGGAAACACACTGTAACAGTTATCGGCACCTCCACGCGCAGCGGGACGACTGATCTTCGCAGCACCGCGAGCGGAAGAGGGGAAACGCAAGGCAGCGCGCTGCCCCTCGTGCTACACGGCCGTGCCCGGGGACGGCCGCTCCGCCCCTCCTTCGCTCTGCTCCGCTCGGGCTGTCAGCGCGCCCGCACGGCGAACGGGAGGGCCGGGAGAGACGACGTCCGGCGCCGATATCCCCCGAAGTGCGGGCAGAGCGCACGGGGCGCACGGACAGCGAGGACCAATTTAGGATGAAGAGAAACCCGGGCTAGCTACGGCACAGCACGGCACGCAACTCCGAACGCCTTTCTTCGCGATTGTACAGGTTTTGCGCTCTGGTTATAGCAGGGTGGTGCTGCTGCCCTCCCCGCACGCACGCGGAGCGGCGCCGCAGGAGAGCTGTCGGCGAACAAAGGACGGTGCCCCCGGCCGCATCTCCTCGCGCTCGCAGCGGGACGCTCAACACCGCGGGACGCCGCGGCACCGCTCCCCCACCGCGGGGCAGCGGCCAAGCGGAACCCTCAGCCCCGCACCCCTGCCCGTTCCGCCCGACGGGGTGGAGGCTATAGGGGCGCGCAGCCGGAGCCGCCGCCCACCGCGAGCGCCCGACAAAGCCCCGAGCGAAGCGGCGCGGCCCGCGGACGCCCACTCACCGGCGGCCTCCCGGCGGGCACCACCACCTCCCGCGCTCCGCTGTCCGCCCCGGCCCGCCGCCGAGCGGCCGCCGGCCCGCCCCGCCCCGTGACGTCATCCGACCGCCCCGCACCTGCCGCGGCCCCGCCCGCCGCTCGACCCTCAGAGCGGGGCGTGCTGAGGGGAGAGAGCTGCGCGAAGCCGCGGGAGAACAGCTCCGACACAGGGTGTGCCGTTCTTCCCGAGTTAGGACAGAGTCTCAGCCTAAAGCGGTGCCTTGGGCAGCGCGCAGGTGCTCTCCAGCCTCCCGCTGAGAAAGCCGGAAAAAAAAATATCAAATCTGCCTTAAAGCCAGGAGAGCCACAACACATGTGTCACGTACATCGGTAATGACTTCTCCCAAAAAATAAAGTGCTCCAGGACGATGGAAATGGCACATCTGTGGTGGTGGGGGCAGAGAAAGGACACACAGATGCTTTGCTTTTAGAGCAACAGGGCTGCCTACAAAGACATCCTCGAGCTGAGCTGCAGTGTGGAAAGCGGTGGTACATGCCACAGGCTTCCTGTACGAAGTCCACAGAAAACAACAGAATGGGGCTTAGGTTGGAAGGCACCTTAAAGTCCACCCAGTTCCAACCACCTGCCGTGCACAGGGCTGCACCCCTTCAGCTTAGGCTGCCCAGCCTCATCCGGCCTTGGGCACCTCCAGGGACGGGGCACCCACAGCTCTCTGGGCAAAGACACAGACAGGCAGGACGGAGAGCTGCCTTCACATGACAGAAGCACTCTGAGGAGACTCGCACCCAGAGAGCTCCTTCAAGCAGTTTCTACTCATACTGGTGTTTTTCTGGCACCTGGGATCTCAACCAAAGATCAAAATGTGACAGGCTTTCTAAAGTTGTATCTGTTTGTTATACATCTCCTTTTCTGATGGACCGTGAAAAGGAAATAAAACGTTCAACATTCTCTTCTCAGCACCTTCTGGCATTAGTTTAAAACTCTTCTAGTTTTCAGCTATATGGAGGTACATTTTCACTTGTATTCAAACTCTGTATCTCGTTTATCTTATTGTAGACTTCATCTAATCAAGTTCATAGCAGAAAATTGATACCTTGAAAACATAATTGAAAATGAAGCCACGTCAGCCTTAACTACTGCTGCTCGGCATTGCCATTCACAACATCAAAACCTATCATTTCCTCCCTTCCCAAAGAAGTGTTCGGGCATTGTTTGCGGTTATGTCCCTGAATGGTTTTCTCAAATGCTGGATCAGTAAACAAAGCCGACCACCAAAAGCCCTCTCATTTGAGTTCTAGAGGCCCTGGGCAGAGGCAGCCTGGAACCGGCATCAGATAAGTGGACTAATCGCTTGGTTTTGGTAATGGCTACTGACCTCATGGATCCAGTGCCATTTCAGCTCAATACAGCACTTCCATGACTGCATTAAACAGAGCACAAAATTTAAAAGACAAAAAAATACCCCGAATCCACAAAGACAACTGCTATTAAGTGAATGGTGAGGCAGCCGCGAGCGTAAGACAAGGCAACGCTTGGACAATAATGTTTAACTGAAAAAAAAAAAGAAAGAAAAAAGATGCATACTAAATAATTCTTTGAGATAAGTTCATATAAAGAACTGTCTCAATTTAACATGGCAGAGTGATTTCCTCACTGTGGATTTCTCAGCAGAACATCAGTCTGCAGTGGAAAAGGCTCACTGTAATTGCGCTACACTGGATCAGTTAACACTGGGAAAATAGTTTGGAGAGAGCTGCAAGTGTTTCTGGATGGCTGTGAATCATTGTAAGTGAGCCACAGCTGTACCCTCAACAAATTAACAACTCCAACTCCAGCTACTCTGCTTCCTTATGAAGGAGATCAAGAACTGCACAACTGAGCAATTTACTAAAACCAAAAGGTGTCTGCGTTTATCACTTACCATATCTGAACATTCCTACTTCAGACATCAAGGTTCAGCATTCTTGCAAACTGGCACACATGGGCTTTTAAGGACATAGTAAAATTATGGGAGAGTTTGTATGGACCTTGAACAGTAGCTTTAGGGGTTCAAGATCATAGTGTTTAGATGCACAGCTAAACTCTTACAAGTTCTCCCCCCATATATCAAGATGAATACTGCATTTACAGAGTTCTCATAAGTCCGTGAGCAATGGGACAGTGAACGTTTCTACAGCTGCATGACACAGAATCAATGCGCAAACAAATGTCAAATTCCAGGTTAAAAAACAAAAGCACAACACCTTTAACACTGAGACCATTGGCAAACAAAAAGGAGGGAAAAAATTGTACTATGCACATCATTTAAGGCAAAATATTATCTATGACTATCAAAGGGAATTAAGGTAAGAAGTCTTACAATGAGTACCTCATGATAATTTTTGTAATGAGAGTCAAATTGACTTATGAGAGCAAGTTAGCATTTCCCAATGCTATTACCAAATTCAAATCAGGATATGCAGACTTGATCTATGAAATGAAAGATAGAAACAATACCACTCTCCTATTCAACAGTCAGTAACTTAATGACTTGAGACTTGACCATGCTGCCAGGATGTGGTTACACTGCCAGTACAAGCCTGAGTAAAGTGCTCCCACCAACAAAACGAACTGTTCCTTTCGGGTATTCACAAGCCTCCTGGTGTCCATATTAATGAATAGATGGCTGATGAACTAAGCAAGATAAGTCTATCTACCAGGCTGCCAACAAATCTGGATGTTTGCAAAATTACACCTCTCCCTTCCCTTTGTCTAACTGCCACCAATCACTTATGCTCAGACTGGTGCACAGGAACTCACCTCAGGGCAGCAACTCAGCCTGTGGGTCTGGATGAGTGAAAGCAGAGAGGAAGCCTCCAGCAGAAATGTGGTTACACTGACTCAAGCCATCTGTGAAACACACAAGTGGAAGCAATTATCTCCCTGACAAAGACTGATGGTATTATTGAACACATTGCTTTCCCTTCTTTCTGCTGACATAGTTTCACTAAGTCAAAAACAGGTGTCTTGTTAACTACCTGTATTTTATAGCAGAAAGGCTCAAAATAAGAAGGATTAAGTCAGGAGTTCCTCAGAATTCATTACAGCTTGGCTGCAATATATATTACTTGCATTTTAACAGCTGGTATAGAAATTGTATCTGTATGGTCATTCTTGAAATAGTTCTACCTTTCTGTCTTCTCTGTTACTTCTTTCTTATTAACAATTGGTATAGCAATAGTTAAAATGTGATAATTACGTTTACATTGTAGTTGCTTCTTCATTGAGGATTTTTCTTCGTTTCAAGATATTTGATTTTTCATGTCTGAATCAACATTAGAATCTGAATAAAAGGTAATCACAGTGCTAGAAATATGCATCTCTAAGACTGAATAAAAGATATATGTTAGAATAAAAAATAAACACAACACAGAAGCTAGCCATTTATTCTTGTTTTACTGAAGCCTGCTGTTTGTCTTGCTGTTAGATATATAAAAAATGAATTCATACACATTCAGAATAAGGAGGTGTGATAACAGAGAAGGCAGAAAGGTAGAGCTATCTCAAGAATGACCATTCAGGTACAACAGAGAAAGGACAGAAGTTATTTTCCTTGTTGTTTTCCCGCCTGTGTGTAAAAATCTTAACCAAATTAGGAGAATTCATGTTATGTTTCTTACTACACATTCAGCAACAGCAATTCATATTTTCCATTGTCTGAAGTAACCAAGTTAAAAAGAATTGTCATAACTCATGTTTCTCACTTTGACCATGAGTATTCACCATCAACAAGCCAGTCTGACAAATTATGCAAGTGATCTCTTCATATATGTAACCAACACCACAACATTATGCCTGTCAATGATTGATGGGTTTCCTCACCATTTACCTTGGAATGGAGAGTATCTACTCAGAGTATTTTCAATGCAAAGTATATGTTTATCGTCCTTCTCTTAAGTTAATCCTCTACATTTTATTTCCAGTTACACATTTTTGCCATTTCATCCTAAGAGAAACTTCTTCCTTTCCCTCATTCCCTCATCTTAAAGCAACACAGAATAGCAATATGCAGTTCCACAGAATACTGATATATTAAGCTGTTAGTAGCATCAGGTTTTATTAACTTTGTAGAATGTAGACATTTGTTTTTCTTCATTCTGCAAATGTCTGCTGAGAGCCAAAAACTTTGATCTGTTGTAAGTGTAAGCACTTCACACTGAGGACTAAGGGATATCTTGTACAGGAAATATTTGCCATGCTCTAAAACACAAGTTCTGTTCTGATAAGAAGTGAGTTACTTTGTTAGGCTGATATCAAATCTGTGCCATATTTAGTTCTAAAGGTGAAAATACTAGCCTGTTGAAGAATCCTCCTTAATAATTTGAAGAGCATTTGAATAAAAAGATACCCAAATTCAGTATGAGGATTAATGTCCCACCAAGACATAGCACAAAGAAATATGCACACTTGAGGATTTGTAATGGTAAAACCAAGTGTTGTCAATTTAGAATCCTGCCAACTTCCCTCCTATTTTATCCTTATATTATCGTGACTACAAGTGCTGCACTTCAAGTTACCTCTCATATAATTTTAACTGAGACCTACAAATCTTCATGTTTACATATGATGTGACAATTTTACTATGGTTCCCAGTTCTGAGTGATTTAAATAGTTATTACTCACTTTTCGGAGAGTATGCTACTACCCTCCTCATCCTTTAGGCAGTTCCTCCTATCAGTTTGTTCTCTGCTCACAGCAGAATTTGCATTACAAATATTTCATGAAATGAAATATCTTCTCTGAAATTTTACCACTGGATTGTGTACAGTACGGTGTTTTGGTAGCCAGTGTGCCTATTCGAAGTAACCAGTTCTATAAAAACTGTGAACAACAAAACAAATAAACACAAAAAAATAAAAATAAAAATAAAAATAAAAAGGTAGACAGCACCAAACCCACAAAATAAAGAGAATGGGTAAAACAATGCTGTGAGAGAAAAAATATTTTCATTTAGAGAACAGTAGTTTTGTTACTTTTCATCATTTGATATACTCCAGGCTACCCACAGCTCCTACTGCATTTCCATCTCAAGCCATTCCTAATTCAAACATGGAAAAAGAAAACAGATTTTGCAAAACTGAAATTCTTATCATGACATTCTAGAATGAATATCCTGCTCTGAGTATCATTCATTATCCAACAAATTATATAATTTATGTATTACCAAACCTATTAGTCAGTATCTTCACATCCTAGGTTGTTGGTAAGGTAGATATCAAGTGTGCCATACTAAGTTATGGCAATAAGTGTGTTGGTCTTCTACATAGTGTTCAGCACCTTAGAGAGTCAAAGTGCATCAGAAAAGGGACATCATGAGAATAGAAAAGAACGCAGTGGATTGAAATGTACTGTCTGCTCAATTCTACAGTGTTCTTTGTATAAGTTGAGTAGCTAATTATCAATATCCTTGGACACAAGATCATATTAAGCCTGTAATCTGCAGCTTCTCTAGTTGCAAAATTAACTTCCATACATAGAGGAGTATGGGATTTAGAATCTATAGAACGGACAAGGACATATTCATAAACAGTTAAAAACTCCATGATACTATAATTAAAATATGCTTAAATTTTGATTCATACAAAGAATTGCTATGTTTTCAAAAAAGGACCAATGGAGCTACCCAGGAAGCATTCTGGATTCACAGTATTACCCTTGCCATGGTATTCTGTTCTTCTCAAATGGCAATTTGCAGCCACTAGAAAAAAAATCCGTTGCAACTTCACAGGAATTGCAACACTGCATTCTCATCCCTAATTCTGATGCCTTTGTCCCTGTATCAGGATTTCTTAATCATCTGAAAAGATAAGGAGGTCCATATTTATTTTGACGTCTTATTTTAACCTGTTATGCTCCCCCATGAACAGTACGTACACACGTATCAAGTTTTTCTCTACTCTTTGTTTTTTAAACAGCAATTCAACACAGAAAGTGCTTCTGTTTATTCCTTGTGCTTCTCTTAATTAGCGGTTCCGACTCTGACAATAATAATCCGAATCCATCCCGTGTCATCCAAACAGTGCTTAGAACAGAAACAAGGTCATCTTATATTTTGTTCTATTCTTTAAGCAGCTTCCAAGCTTCATATTTTGTTCCTCTAAGTATCAAGGATGTGGCCTGCTGTACATGTTCTCCAGCTGCTTAACAGCAGTCTGCCATAGCAGCCATATAAACTTCATTCTTATTATTAAAGCAGTACAAGCATTTTCCATCACTATAAAAAATGTGTTTTACAACCACATCCTACTCAAACCTCATCAACAGAGTTTTTTTTTTCTCTTGAAACAATAAATTAATGGCTGTACAGGAACCTTCACAGCTCTTTATAGGCTGGCATTATGCTAGAGATGCTAAACAATTGCATACCCAAATTTCATCTGCAATTGCTGCATCTGCATCTCAAGCACTCACACTGCCAGAATTAACTTGCTATTGGGATGCTCCAGCTTCCCATTCATTCAGGCATGGAAGACCGATTCCAGTGTCTAAGTCTGGCCCAGTGAACTTTATTTGAATTAGAATTGCTGCACTGTGCACAGATGGGCAAAGTACTTCTGATCTTGTTCACTTGGTTGATTTCTAGTTTCCACATTTCCACTTGAGTTGAAGATGCTCAAATATCCCATGAAGTGGATATTTTAGCTATACTGGCAATGGGCCATTCTCATTTAAATTGTCAGATGCCACTATTGTATTTCCAGTGTGTCATCTTCCCAGATTTTCTCTCCCGGTCAGCATGCTGGAAGAGATATATGAATAAACTGGTCTTCTATACTGCTTTTCATTTCGATTCATAACTTGGAATTGCTAGGTTCTCATTCAGTTTGTTGTTCTTAATTAACAGAGGTCTTTCTTTCTAGCAACAGAAAAATCATCAGTCTCAACATACCTTGCTGATGACATTACTCTGTAATATGTTCCCTCATGCCTCATTCTTACTTCTTTTTAAGGAAGTAATAATCAAAGGTTAAAAACTACCATCCAGAATTCATGTTGTGGCTTACTAACATCTCTAAATTTGAGAGAGATAATAAGAATCACTTTTTGTTCCACACTACGACAACCATTTAAATATAATTACTAAGATATTGAATTAATCAGTGATGACTGTGAATACACAACTGCTAACAGAAATAAAGTTTGAGGTAGATAACAAAATTCTGGGAGTACATGTGAGTGTGAGCTTGCACATGTGTACACGCATACAAACTGCATTGGCTCTTTTCCAAGCACAAGCAGTGGATTAAAAATAATTAATTGGGGTTTCACTTCATTAAAAATGTATGTTATCTCTACTTGCTGATGAAAATTTAGTCAAGCCTAACAGCACAAGACTACATTAAAAGAAAAACCTTGCTAAAGTTTGCAGGATACAGAAAAAAAAAAAAAAGAAAAGTTCAGCCAATAAGCTATTTAAATATGCTCAGGTGTGTTTCTTCATTGAATTCTATCACTAGTTACCATTAATGTCTAAAGATTCCTCCCACACCCAACAAGATTCATCCACTGTTTGTGAGAGACAACCATTTTAAAAACACAACACACACACACACACACAAAACAACTTATCTGAAAAGTCAGCCTGACCCACACTTGTTGCCTGATTCCAGTAGTATCACTCAGATAAGTCAATCTAGGAGGCTGAATGTGCACATACTAAAGAACAAACACAATAATCTTACCTTGAAAATCATGGCAAAAGCCCCAAGTAAGCTGGTTATTAAGACAAAAGAAATGTATTTTTCATTTTCACAGAATGCACCATTATTCCTCAAAGCACAAAGATGACAACTGTGGCTTCAGATATTCACAGAAAGACATTCATGTATCATGCTTTGCTCATGTGGATAAGCATCTACTAAAATGCTGTACTTAGTTAAATACAGACTCACATTTACAACCTATTTTGTTGGAGTACAGATTAAAAAATTGCTTGGTTAGGGTTCACTGTTGGCACTTCTTATGCCTCCATACTTTGTATTGTCCTAAACTGTAAATTTTCAAGATGGAGATATTTGATGTAATTTGAATTAGTTAACATGTTTCCCTTTTAGTTAATGTGAACAGCACATCTAAGTTTTAGAAAAAAATAGTATGTGTTCTGCTTCATCCACAGTTAACCACTATTAATTCATATTATTTCAACACATTACAACAGTCCAACAAGATAAGTTAAAACCCTTTGGAAAACAAACAAACAAACAAAAAAAAAAAACAGCAATCAGTAGTATCCAGCTTTGCAAATTTATACAGCTCATAACAACAACGAAAGAAAAAATCAAACGTTCAGTTGAACGCACCAGTTCTCAGATTCTCACACTGTTTTCTCTTCACAAGTTCTCATGCAAAACAAAAGACATTGTCAGCAGAAAGAGGTTGTTCTATAGCACATGATGTGCCATGGCAAGCTTGCCCACAGCAGGGGGTTGGAGCTTGATAACCTTTAAGGTCCCTTCCAACCTAAGCCATTCTATGATTCTATATTCTGGCAGTGGTGAAAGTAATAGGAGTTTGAGGGGTAGGCAAAGGTTGTATTTGGAAAAGATGCGACAGGTACTATGTTTTACCAAAGGAATTTATATATATATAGTATT
>PPHD01024195.1:0-12208 GCA_002909625.1 Bambusicola thoracicus
GGAAAAATTAAAGAAAAGAAAGCTGCTCACAAAATGTTTTTCTTATTCTGAGATACGTTTTTAAGAGAAGACCATGGGAAGCCTGTGGGGCCTTCTAACCCTAACAGTTTAGTCACTGAGCGTTAACAGTTTGCATTGATCAGCTTTGATCTTTACAAGCCAGTTGTTCTAAATAGCAGAATTCAGATCTGTTGCGATACTTTCCAGAGCTAAGAGCAGGGTGAGAGCAGAGCCCCCAGGCTGCATGCAGGGCATCCATGGGACCACAGACATGTTGCCAGGCATTTATCGGGAATGTTCTGCCTGAAAGACTACTGATGCTGTTACAAGGGGCCTTTTTCTGAACATGAATGAAAAGACCTTTGAAACATTGCTCTAACAGCCATATTTTCAGCTGATAGATAAATAGTTAATGTTATTGTTGGTTAAATCACCAATGCTGCAGAACACCACTGATTTTCATGACCTGGAAGTCAAACTCCAACTAAAAATTACAGGACGAAGCGTTCATGAAATTGGTTTGCTATTGTTAGTAAGCACTTTGAATGTAAAGACTCTCCCGTGGTGAATCCTCTCTTGCTTGTAATATAGCACTTAACTACCTTATGCAATGGGAAGCCGGCATATTTATAAATACGTGTATATATGTATATATCTGATAGAGATATATGCAACAGGAAATGCAAAGACAACTCTGAATGACAAACCACACCTTTGAACCCATTCACATGCAGGGTCTGGTCTCCAGCAAAGACGCAGGCACTGGTGCTGAGCCCAGGGTGGCACAGGGGCTGTTCCTGTGGAGCCAGCCAGCAGCAGGACAAGGGTTGGAGTCTGCACACTGCCCTTCCCCTTGGGTGGGAGTTTAGCATGTGGGGATCCGTGTTCCACCACGGTGCGTCCCTTGTCCTACACAGCCAGGCAAGCCACATCTAACAGAAATAAAATAGAACACTAATACCAATTTGCCCAAATCATGAACAAATACAGGAGACCATAAACCTCAGGGGGGTCACTACCTACCTTACCAGACTTTACATTTAGAATTTCCAATGAAGAACAAACCGTTATCTAAAGCTTGAGCTTTCTAACCCACGGGCTATGGTACTGTTCTGTCCATCCTGCCTCAGTGCACTCCTCCCACGTCTTCTGCCTTCAGAACTTTCATTTAACTGGTACACAAAGATTTATAATGTTATTCTCAGTTAATCAGATTTAAGGATTCCTTATTTCATTTGTTAGTCTTGCTAGTATGAGTGGAATACAAAGTAATGATACAACTTTCAGGCCAGTAGTTTGGATAGGATATGAATTAATTGGTGGTTTGGTTTTGTTTTGAACAAGTTCGGTGTGGGTATGCTGGAGCGGTGGCTCTGGGCAGCAGAGGCCAGGCAAGGTGATCCGCGCTCCTCCGCGGTGGGAGGCGCTGGGCGCAGCCAGCGGGAATCTTCTCTGTAAAAGCCAATTTTAAAAAACACCGTTTGTTTCTCCTAGAAGTAAAGTAGCTCCTCTTAGGGAAAAAAAAAGAGCCTCTGTGAATCCTCTTGGGGGACAATTCATGCAAATACTCTAAAAGTGAATGACATCGCTGCATCGCAGCCAGAATTTACACGGCCCTTGTAAGGCTTTTCCTGCAGCACCGCCGGCCGAGCCACAGCCCTGCAGCACAAGAGGCTTCATCTCTGTCAATTGGGGCCTTCTTTATCTCTTTGCTAGCATATGTGGCTTTACCCTGAAACCCCGCTCAGAACAAACACTTATCGGTTAAGTTTTCTACTCGTGAGTACTGTATCCAGTTCAGAACCAACAGCTTACTTTATTACAAATTTTACCATTTTATAAAAGACATGTTTAATTATGATGGAGATGGCTGTATTGTAATTAATATTTTGAGATAATTGTGATTTTGAGCTTAAATTATATACAGAAAATGGTCATTTTTGTATGTGTTAAAAGATTGCTATATTACAAATGACTAACTGTACTTTTCAGTTTAATTACAGTATTAATGTAAATAAAGCTGAATGAAGAAATATTTACTACTTTATTAACATAGATTGTGAATGTACTTAATGTTTTTTGCAGTATAAAGACTTACTGAACTTGAAAGCTGCTTCATTTTATGTGCAAAAAGGTACTTCAAAATTCTATTTTAAATCTATCGATTCAGTGCAATCAATTATCTCGTCGGTTAATTTGCACACGCAGGTTGTATCCTTCCAGTTTCCTTTCATGTATGACACTTACCCGTAAGGTGCATATTGTGTTTAGAATGCATTTTGCAGATGCTTCTGTACATAAAACAAATACAGGGACTAAAACAATGCTGTGCAGTGTATAGCAGAGCCATTTTTCGGCTTTGGTGTACCCAACTTTTTCAGTATTTAAAGAAGTGTTTTGAATAACATAAACAAAGTCTCTTTATTGTATAAATAATAAAAATGTCACCTTATTGTAATCAACTTTTGTCATCTTTTACTACTGGAAAGGACCTGAGTTTTCCAAATCACTGTTCTACAAGTGATGGAAAATGAGACGGCTGTTACCTCCTCACCTCTGTAAGTGCTCCAGAGCTCCCCTCACCTCCAGCCTCAGCGATGTACGTGACAGCTTCAGCTGGGCCTGCCAGCAAACACAGTAGTGTTTCAGGGCTGTTTCAGGGAAAGAGGCCCTTTAACTACAGGATTCATCGGAGAAAGACCTGAAAACCGAGTGACCGCACTTGTTCAGTACGTCGCAGCTGCTGGGATGGCACACGTGGTCACAGAGCGACCGCACGCAGATGAAGAGCCCAGCATGTGCTGCTTTTTGCGGACTTCTGCAACTGCCTCACACGGGAGAAGGAACCAAACCGAGGGTCACAGGGCTGACAGCAGCAGTTCAGCCATCCACGTAAGCACAGAACAGCTCTCTATTTGTTCAACTCAAGAACAACTTTGGCTCTTAATCACCATTCATTCTGCACAAACACGCTCCCCTGCTCCCTTCCCTCTGCCCCTCCTGGTACCCAGCCACGCTCTCACCCTACATACCACCATTGGGTCCCCCTGGATGTGTGGGCCCGGCCTGCTGCTTTTGTACCAGGTCACAGCCCCGTGCTGCTGTGCGAGGTGCACCAGACGTCGTCACTTTTGCTGAAAGGTGTTCGCTAAGCCTGAAGACCCTGAGGATAAGGAAGAGTGGTTTCGTGTTAATTCTGGTCACATCCAAAACCTGTGATGTTCAGCTCTAAGCCATATTACATTTTTCTGTGTAACAGCAAGAACAGGTGGAGGAAATGAAAATGCTTTCATTCCATACATTATGCTTGATAAAAAACACCCAGCACACCCATTTGGTGTCAGCTTGCTTTCACACGCAGAACGGAAGAATGAGGTATAGTTCTGTTCCTAGATGCTTTAAAGCTATTTTTTTAAATTTCATTTCAGATTGCAAAGTGAAGGGTTCGCAATTAGTTCTCATTCACAGAGATCCCAACTGCAGCACCTACACAGTACACACACAACAGAAGCACTCGGTGCAGTTTAAAAGAAGCCAGCAAACAAAAAACCTTAGCAGTGGAAGTCCATGTGGTATCTGCTTCCATTCCGTGTCCATAGACCTGTGAGAAGCAACGAATCGTAGTCACAGAGTAACGTCAAGTAACTCTTCCTTTTATATTGTTAATGTCCACTCTGCATCACTCTTATTAATTGAGAACATTTTCATGATGTTGAAGTGCATTTAAATAAAAAAGCTGAATGTCTGTATGTTACTGGCTAAAAACTTCAATTACAGCATAAAGATTTAGAAACAAACCATATATCCAACAGCAAACATTTATTGTTTCAGTGCAGCTACCGACATCAGCCATGTTTTGCTCACGTTCACATGGGACACGCACACAGTCTGCAGAACATTTCACACTGCATTCAGCGCGTTTAAAGGTTCAGGCATTTTCCATGTACAGACCAGCAAGCAATGGTTTGAGGCAGCAGTGAAGAGAGATCAAACACCCTACAGGAGATTATAAAACAGGTATACAAGAATCAAAAAGCTTATTTCCCCGTTTTGCTCAATTACTTTGGTGTTTACAACCCTTAAAAAGAAAATGGCTTAACTGTAGAAAAACATTGTCTGTATTACTAAATGCAGTTTCAGCTGCATTCTTTCTTACAAAAAGTGTAAACATAGATTGTGGTGTTCTGAAATGCACTCCTGAGACATGCAGCCTTGACTGGAAAATATTTTGTTGGTGAATAATTTCTTAACATGCAAACTAAAACTAGTATTATGAATGCCTTATGGCCCAGGCCAGACCAACAGCTTACAAACAACGAGGAAGGGATTGTAATGGCATCAGACAGGAAGATTCTCTGCTTTCCATTCAGAAGTGTACAGGGAAACAGCCTATCAAGTAGGGATCCGACTTCTGAGGTACTCCAGCACTGCAGCTGTTCCTTTTGCCAGAATGGCTGCTCGGGGAGTACGGAATGGATTTCCATCTAAAAGAAGTGTCCTAGAAAGACAGAGATGTGCAGTTATTTGTACACAGGCTTTTCCTTCTGCAGCACATTCATACACTGCATATGGGGATAAGAATCTTCTGAAATTCTCCAGAATAGTTTTAACTTCTGCTACCTTAATTCATACTAAGATACCTTCTTTAGAGACAGCTGAATTCTAATTTATGTTAATTGACTATTGATGGTATATTACTATAGTTGCACGATACGCACATACCCCACTTCTTAAGCAAGTCTTTGCCAAAATACAGAGTGAGAAAAAGAACTTCTGAAATATATAGATTGCACAGTAAAAGGCAAGAACTGTTACACTGCAGCCTCTACATTCTAGCTTGGCTGCTAGCTCACTTCGCACACTACATTGCTGTGGAGGTTGTTTGCTTGTATGTGTTCAGGGGGGGTTTTTTTATTCTGCATTTTTAAAGACCAGCAAGAAAATACACTTTGCAGGGGAAAACCACACTACCACATGATTTGTTGTTTCTGACAAGGCACACTAGTTCTGCTTAGCTGTCCTTGAGGTACGTCATGTGAGAATACTAACAGCCATGTCGCTTTAACAAGCATTACTATTTGCTCTTTTATAGCAGCCTTACACAGGTAAGGAGCCAAATGTATTTACTGACACCCAGGGCTGTGGCTCACCCACCTGGCCAGCGGGCTCTGCAGTGCGTAATACACACAGCCACCATAACAGTCTTCAGCTTTAACATTGAACTACACCAACCAACATAACCTTCCGATTTCATTTTGCATACCTCTTTTAGAAATCCTAGCATTTTTCTTCATTCTTCTGCTTTCTCATCCATAGCCAGTAAGCAATGAATACAGACAGCTGGCATTCCTACCTAGAGACCTGAGTGGTCAAAGCAACTGAGAACTCAGCAATCAGCATGAGGCATTTGATATATTCTCCAAATGCAGACTATCATAAGATATTACATACTGTGCATCAAATTCCACTAATAAATATGCCTGAACTTATTTTATTTTATTTTTTAAGATCCCTGATGACTTTTTGTGTCTTCATTAATGAAAGCAGTCTCCTCTTCAAATGTTACAGTAATTTAATTTTCTCCCGGGCCTTAAAATGGACACCTTTAGGGTAAAATCTTGAATAATTTTAGTAACTGAAGTTGCTAACCTTCTAGCAAATCAGTTTTGGCAGAGGGCAGAAAAATGCCCACAGGAGGGGCAGTCCTAATGCCAAGACAGCTCTTACTGCAAAGAGCAACCAGCCAAGGAAGAGGCTGAGCTAGGAAACACATACCTTCCAGAAAATACAAAATTAAAGGCGGACTCTACCAAATGTTGATCCTTACAGCTAAATTCCACTTTCAGAAACTCTGAAACAAGTTTTTGGGCATCTGGTTTTCCAGGTATGTTTCCATATTTCTCTGTCATTTTAGTTTTAAATCCTGAAACAACTCCTCCGATTTTCTACAGTCCTGAGAAACGACGGAAGGAACTGCACTGTTTTACAGATGGTAAGAGACACCATTTTGTGCACCGAGACTTGCAAGAAAATTATTGCCTTACCCTCTGACAAAACATGCTTTGAAGAATCCAGGCAGAACATGTTTTTATACAACAAGTGCCCACTAAGAATACACACCTCAGAGTTTCACAGTTCCCGAGCTCTGGTGGAACCTGGAGAAGGTCATTATTCTGAAGGTCCAGCGTCCCGAGCTGCTCCATCTTCTTCAGCTGCAGAGGGTCTATGGACCCCACCTGGTTGTTACTAAGCAGTATGGTCTCCAGTGCGAGGATGCGGTAGAGGACACTGGGAAATACTTTAAATCTTCAGAAGGAAGAGATGAAAGTCAGAAATAGGGCGATCAATAAAACTAACAACCTTTTAAATGAGACAGTATTTCAGCACTGTTTACTGAAAGTAAATATTTACATGTGCTGCTGTTTAAACCGGTTATTTTGCACAAAGCCAAAAAGCTGGGTGGAATTTGCACTGTGACAGCTCAGCACCTGTAACAGAACTACAGGCCAAGACCACCATTTAACGACTATGAATGACAGCTCGTATCACACAGAAAGCGACCGCAGTGCAAAGAAGAGAGCAGTGTGAGCAATTGCAGGACTGCTCGGGGACACCACTCCCCTGCTATTTTTCCTATCATCTGGAACTGATGTTTACGGGTGCTACAGGGCGGTCCTGCTGGCATCCACTTCTGTCATATCGCTCACAGGTCTGTTTAATCCGTTTTTTAACCAGCTTCTACTGTCTCTCTACAAAACTTGTGATAGAAAATTCCAATAATATACCACCACTGCATAAAGATGCCCATTCCCTTCAACTGTTCTAAGCTCACAGTTAGCTGAAGCCCTTGCTCATTCTTACCTCACATTAGAATTACACTGAGTTATTTTTATTGTTATTAAAAAAAAACTGAAATAGTTGCTCACCTATTAAAAGACAGATTTATTACTTGTAGTCTTGTCAGTGCCTCCATTTCCTCAGGTAGAGATGTCAAAACATTATTTCTGTGTATCAAATTAAGATAGAGAATAGTCTTAGTTAAGAGTTCACAGCAAAAGAACACCCCTGTTTATTGGTGCTAACAAGTTCTTTTAGACCACTCATTTGCTTCATAAATGGATTGAGATGGCAAACCAAGCTTGTATTCCCATGTTTACCGGTAAGGAAACATACAGCCTGTTCTCTAAGGATTCCCAAACGTTTCTAAGCACCTAACAATTCCAGAAACATGCTTGGCAGTTCAGCTACTTGGGTCTCAGAGGGAAGTTTATGAAATAGGCCCATGTTGGTGCCAAGGGCAATTGCTGAGATAACTACACCTCTTGAAGATTCATTGCGCCTGATATCCATGGGCTCCAACAGACTCATTTACGGCCACTGTTACTGCTGCACTTTCCACAACAGGAAGCCATTCAGAAGCCTCTTACATACAAAGAAGATGGGTTTGTAAGGACAAACAGGGTATCCCTTGAGTGTGACATAGTCATCACAGGAAAATTATTCATTGAAAGATGCTCCAGTTCCAGACCTTCACTGTAAGACTTTCAGATATATTCCCAGAATTGTTTTCTGTTTTCTTTCTAAATATCCTCTTAACATCTCTGAAAGCTTTTAATGACTGACACAAGGCCTTTCACCACAGCAAGTCTTAGAGCTTGCCCGCTTTTCTGTGTGCTTCTCTTTAACCGATGCCTAAATCTAGGCCGCTTGCTATTTCAGATCTGCTGGTCATTCAACTGGCAGGGAGCCCTTTTGGGAAATGAAACATTATTTCAGTACTGCTATTTCACTGCAACAGATGGCTGGTTTAAAGAGGCATGAAAACGAGTCACTGGGAAAGGAAGTCCAACACTCATCACAAACCTGATATCCAAATGTGTCAATTTATGAAGCGTGCACAGCTCCAAGGAAACAGAAGAGATTTTATTGAAGCCAAAGTTGACATCACAAACTGAGTCTTTCAGCTCCACGATCCTGAAACCCAACGTGAATATACTTTCACTATAGAAGCTCACATTTGCATTCCAAGTTACTGAAAAAACTGTTTTATTTTAGAAGTCTACAGATCAAGGAACTGTCTGTGGCTCCTGACATTTCAGAAGCCATTTTGAGAGTGGAAACTTTACCTGTGAAAACTGCCTGTTCTGGAGTCTTACACTTGGTGTAAAAACAAAGCTCAGAATCACTTTACTAAAGCTCGTAGAAGGGTAAATTTTCTCTCACAGATTAGGAGAGTAAGTTCTGCTGTGAACGCCTACTTTCTTAAATGCAGTTAAGAAAGATTTCAGAAATTATGGCACAAATGACCACCACTGCCATCTCCTGTGAATGTCTCCACAAAAATACTATCCATCTTCTCCACGCAGTCAAACAGAAGGAGACTGTTTCTTTTGTACCACCTTTTGTTTCTGTTCCACACTTTTGCTATTACAATTTGCAGGAAACACAGCCTCCGCTGCACCTTGTAAAAGGAATACTATATCAAGATGCTTTGATGTAAAGTATTTAAAAGCTCAAAAAGTTAGTTGCTGAATCTCTGTAACAGCACCTCTATTGTAGCACTAGAAGCAAAAGGCAATTAAACAAACTAAAAATCCACCTCTCCCATCTGGACTGTCACTGCATTCCTCGGCACCTAGCAGTGCACACACACCTACGCCTTCCTCCCCGCTGTGCAGAGGAGCCTCTAACAGAGCAAACAAGCAGGGGAGGCTCAACAGTCCTTCACCAAATTGTACCGACATGAGACTTCCTTCTATGAGAGATAGCACCTCGTCAAGTTCTGCATGATAAAGGATAAGTGTTCAGCACATTGGTGTCCAAGAATTAAAATAAGTCACCCGCACAAATACAGGGGTATTTTTAAAAACGAGTGTTCGTGATGTTCTTAGGGTTACAGAACACAGTGAGCCTCCTCCCTGCACAGCACCAGCATTTGTTACCATTGCTGCCAACAGAAAGCCCTTCCTTGAGATGAAGCGACAAGTGCAAAGATGTCCAATGCCATGCGATGGGACAATACCTATCAAGCAAAATGGCATGGAAATTGTTCAGGCTTCCTTAAAAAAAAAGGAAAAAAAGAAAAGAAAAGCTATCTGAAGAAAGTGAATCCTAAAAGGACCTCTTCTCTAGTGCAAAGCTGTTATTTCACAGTTTACACATGTATTATCTTCATATGAGAGGACCACTTTGTAGAGAAAACAATACTAGACTGTAGTTAAGTACACCACTTGATTATGATGAGAAGTCACGCTGGAGTCTGCCCTTACTCATTTAGATAATGCTTAATAGTGCAGTACAAAAGACAACATACAATGAAAGCACTGCTGAATATAGCCAAGCTTCATTTTACTGAGATCTTCATGCAGATGAATGGACCCTCCTGCATGCCACTCACACTCGTACTGCCAGCGTATTATTCAGCATCCCTGCTATATTCTGTGTGTGTTTGTACACATATGGAGGAAAAAGTGTAACCATCCTCGATTAGGAAAACAAACAAACCAGAAACAACACAAGATGCTGAGGAACAAAACAGAACAAAAAAGCATGTAAAGAGTGATCTCTACAGAAGTACCTTGGAGGAATGGCAGTCAGCTGATTCTTGCTGAAGTTGACACTGGTGACAGGATTGCTTCTGACTGCGCTGAACACGTCATCAGGGATCACAGCCACCTGCTTCTCACTGAACAATGAGAAGCATTTAGCTCAGTAACAAGTTAATCATCTCTTATTTACTAACAAGACATCTTTGAGCAAACGATGAGCAGTAGAATAGATACATACGTATCTACAAACTGAAGTCCTGGAAGGACTGTTAATGAGAAAGCTGACCAATCACTGCACCACGCTACGTCATCTGGGCAATAATGTCATTCCACCCTGACAACCTGACCTGTTACCTGGCTTAAGAACATTCATTAAGAGCTGAATTAGGTCACCACCTCACCACGTAAGCCGTATACTGGGCCAGAAACTGCAGCAGATAGGTGTTTAACAGATTTCCCCCTCAGATCACAAAATATTCCCCCACGGTGATATGTAGCTCATGTAAGCACTGAATTTGGACCTCCTGAATGTCTACAGTGACTAAAGCCATCCCAACGCTTTCACTACATCCTTTCTGCATCCCAGCTCTTTGCAGGACTGTGCATTTTATCTGGCACTTCTCAGCAAGTATGATTTTGTGACCCTTTCCTAACCTAACAAGTTAAATTGTTAGTTAATTTAAGACCACGCTGATAATATACCCCCTGAGAGATGTTTTGAGATTTACTGTTACTAACTAAGGGAGTGTAAAAAAAAGCACCTGAAAGGATTAAGTATCTCGGTGCATTAAAAGGAATGGTACTATGAAACATGACATAAAAAAAAAAAAGAGAGAGACGAGCTGCAATTCAAAACTGCCTACTCCTGAACACCCAAAGTTTAAGTGCAAAGTGCATCAATACAATCAGAATCTGCAGACAGTCTGGTATCTATCATTAAGTTAATAAAAAAACATTACAGGAAAGCTTTCTTCCAGCTTCAGAAATAGGCAATATTTCAAACCACATACCTATATTCCAGTAATTTGAGTGTAGTTATGGCATGCATATTAATCCTGGACTCACTCGGGAGAGTCATGGCTGTCACAGGAGGCTCTTCGTTTGGGCTGGCTATGTCATCTGGAAGGAACATGTAACAGTCACACACACTACAGACTGCATCAGACATGCCCTGAACAACCTAGGTGGAGAGCTGTAGTGTCCCTCATTACCTGTGGTCACTCATTTTGACTCTTCCTGCCTTCTACACTGATTGCATATAATCAGATTCATATCATGTCAAGATCTTTCTAGCGAGGGGCTTTTGTAGTTCAGTTTCCAGATTTGGGTTGTTTGTGGGTTGGCTTTTTTTTGTCTGTTTGTTTTTTAATGGAGGCAGGGGGAAGAGCTGACTTGGACTGTGAAAAAAATAGGTCACACAACAACACAACTGTCATGCTAGCTGTTATGTTAGGCAGTCACCTCCAAGGGGCAGGGAGCTAGAGACAGTGAGAAACAGATAGGATGGCGAAGAAGTGATCCAGGTCAACTATTTCCAGAACAGCTAAGCTGACCACAATTATAATTAAAGCATTAGTATTTATAAAACCCTTGATAAAACTCTCCTTTGTAGAGTTCCTTCTGATTACTCTCTCCAATGCACATGAAGAACTTGTTGGCTGCTCGAAATAGCTCAGAAATGAAAAACCTTGTTCTGCACATCCAGGCCGTGGCAGTATCCCCTAGGGACTCACAGGCACTTCAGAATGCTGAAGCTTAGCTAGAAGCCCAAACAGATGATAATTCTAACTGCCACTAAAAGAAGAATGCTACAAGACATTCAGCAGCATTCATGAATTAAAGCCTGCCAAATCTTGCACCTATACCCAACTAGTAATTATTTCATTAAGACCAACAAGGTTAGAGGCACTTCTTCAATTTAAGCCTCTGAATGCATAGGTTTGTTGCTGCTTCTGGTTTAGCTCCCTCTTAAATGCTCAAAAAGGTACAATAAAACCACAAATACTAAAATCCATGCAAGCGCTTAGCTTATTTTGTCATCCCTAAACATAGAAACTATCACAGATGAGCATTTCAGTATGTACTGAAGCATCCAACTCATTTTCGCAAAGTTAATAGTATGTCAGATTTGCATGGAATTGGACACTTGAAAGCAATTTTACACACTGCAGTAATCCAATTAATGCTGCCATCCTCTGGCAGATGGAGAGAAAGCCCACTCACAAGTCACACAAATCACTCTCAATACAATTTTCCTATGTTTACCATCAAGACCCCCTCCAAATTAAAAGGTTAAGCATTTTTTGCATTTCAGTGCAGCATAATTATTTCTGTGCTATATATTTACCATGAGCAGTGAATTCACTCATCTTCCCTATTTCATGTCTTAAAATTTAAGAAAAATGAAGATTTCTAAAGGTAAAAGAAAATCCTGTTTGAAAAGATGTGCTCTCCTCCACATGTATGTTGCTTAGACTTTGACAGTCAGTTTCTCATATAATCAAAAAACGGTGTCATCTGCAATGCTTTATTTCGAAGATATAGAATGACATGAAAACCAAAGAAAAACAAAAACAAACAAATAAAAAAACCCCAAACAACAGAAACCAACCAAATGACAAATTATCTCACTGAATGAGAGGACCAAGTAATAACCAGGA
>PPHD01024197.1:0-12207 GCA_002909625.1 Bambusicola thoracicus
GGAGGAGGTGCAAACAGAAATCTCTCTGCTCAAGGAGGAATAAACAGAAAAATGAGGAATTTTTCATGGCAGGCATGGCCCTTAGTTGCTACAGAAACATTCAGTTGGAGAAGAGGAGCTGAAATGGGGGAGCTGGTTATTAGCCTGTCTTTCCGGGTGGGATAGGCCTTCATATTTCCTTCCTTTCTAATCTCCTCCAGGGGTAGTCCAGAAAAAAACTTTCTCTTGTCCTCAGTGAAACACCAACCCAACTTCTCTTGTCCTGAACTGCCAGCTGACTCATGTTAAGCCTTCTGCAGACACTTCTTCAGGCATGTTTGGAAGTAGATTGTCCCAAACTGTTTTAAAGCTTTGCTATGCCATTACCGTACTTCATTCTAGAAGGTTCAATACCAAATTCATCTTTTTTTTTAGTGAGAGTTTTCTTGGATATAGAGGCTCTGAGGAAATTGCAGTGTTTTCCTCGTCTTTGTCCATCATGCTGTATGTGTTTGGACTGCTGTGCAGAATTACTTGGTTTTGTTGTCATCTCAGGATTCCTTTCTGTGTTGATGTGTTTTTGAAGCAGGAACCCAAGTCTCCGCCAATGTCTCCAATCTGTTCACCTCCTGCTTCTCCATCTACCTACCAGAGAATACCCTTAACGTACGGATATGGTAAATCAAGAAGTGGGCTGGAGCAGCAGCATGGAGGTAGGATAAAAGTAGGGATGTGCACACAGTTATTCTTTTTTCTTTTCTCAGAAGCATCCAAGTTTCAAATGGAATTGACAGTTGGCGTAGAGATTTTAAAATTTAATTATACCCCTGTTTTGGAAAATGATCCAATCATCTCATTTTATTGTGCCTAAAAGCTTTTCTTTGATCATTCAATCCTGTCTTCTTGTTTACTTTCAGGTAAATTAGTTAGATTTATGTTTCACAGCTCACAGACAAGTGCTCATACCTAGTCCCTGGCAAGACTGCCTGTAATATATCATGGTGGATATGTTTGTAAGTATTTTCAGAGTGTGTGCCCTGGTAACGGAGGACACTGAGAAGGAGGAGTTAGTGAACACTCTCCTTGCTTCAGTCTTCATTGCTAAGACTGCCTCTCAGCAATTCCAGACTCTGGAGATAAAAGAGAGGGCCTAGGGAGGGGAAAATTTACCCTTGATCAAGGAGGATCTGGTCAGAGATTGCCTAGGCAAGTGTGACATCCACAAATCCATGGGCCCTGACAGGATGTGCCCACAAGTGCTGAGGGAGCTGGCAGAAGTGATTGCCAAGCTGCTCTCTATTATCGTAGTACTGGGTTTTGTCTTGTTCAGCATCTTTATCCGTGACCTGGGTGAATGGTTAGAGTGCACCCTCAGATAGTTTGCTGATTATATGAAAGTGGGAGGAGCGGCCAATGCACAAGAAGGCTGAGCTGCCATTCAGTGAGACCTGGACAGACTGGAGAGTTGGGCAGAGAGGAACCTTATGAGGTTCGATATGGGGAAGTGCAGAGTCCTACACCTGGGGAGGAATAACTTCATGCATCTGTACAGGTTAGGAGCTGACCTGCTGGGAAGGAACTATGTGGAGAAGGACCTGGGTGTCTTGGTGGACAACAGGGTGATCGTGAGCCAGCAGCGCTCATGATTTCAGTAGCTACTGTATTAGTATTTAGATTTACAATGAACCTTCCTTTGCAGGAAATGATAATAATCTGTCTGATTTCATAACGGAAATTACAATGGGGCATGAATATAAATACAGTCCAACAGCATAATGGAGACAAAATAGATAAAAATAAGACACTACAATGCTGTCCTTCCTTTAAACTCATTGGCAGAATGTTCTAGTTTTGTCAGAGGATGGCGGAGCAGGAGCCAGTCTTTACAAAGGCTTGAGGTGCTCCTGTTAATAGTAGGGTGTCTGTGCTCTCCTAATTGCAGCATCTGGTGACCAAGGTGGTGAAGGTAACAGGCACTGGCATACAGCACTCCTTTAGTTAGGACTCCTTCAGCAATTGTTTTTGTTTACGAATGAGTGGAAAAAACAGAGCTAATACAACATTTAGAAACTCACTACAGCCATGATAAGAATGTGTTCAATACTGTCAAATGGTCTTCACATGAAAATCGCATTAGTACTGAGTTGCAGACATTCCTTTTGTTGGTTAGGTAAATCACCATTCATTCAGAAAGAGGACTTTTTCCCACCCCACCCTTAGCGTAACTGATCAAAACAGTAATGGATGACTTCTGATATAAGCAATGTTGGTAAGGTTGCCTTCAGGTAGGACGTGTTTTCTGCTCCGATGAATGAGACCAGTAGTGGCAGACGCCCTGAAGACCGGCACACAAGGAAGGAGGATGCCATCAAAGCTCCTTATAGTAGTGCACTCTATGATTTTCTGGGAATTGTTTTCAGTCTCTGCCAACAATATGTTTTTTTGGGATGATGGGGTGGAGTGCCTAGGAATTTGCTTACAATAGTAACCTCGGTGAAACTTCTCACGGAATCAGTCAGTATTTGTGCAAAATACATAAAGACAGCAGCATCCAATCCAGGTATATCAACTTCTGAAACTAATCATTCAGCTGCTTGAGCTGGTAAAATCCTGGAGGAGCAAAGTACTGTATGTATTTTTCAGAAAGCATTGAGGATTAAAATAAGGACATAGATGTTTTCTGCTCAGCATTGGATGCCTTTCCAGAAAAAATTCTTCAGCCAAATGCATTCTCAGTGGAAGTAACTGAATAACATGTGAGGACTTGTGCTGTACCAAAGGGCCGGGCTAGATGACATACTGATTCCTTCTGGCCTTTTAAAGAACCTTCCAGTTTCCTGTGAGCACGCAAGAGGGTAGACTTGAAAACAACAGCATTTGGGTATGTGTGTGAGGTGATAGCTTCACAGAAGTGATCTTAGTAAATGTATTTTATACTGAATGCGTGATTCTGAAATTGGGACTGTCACTTAATGGTCAGTCTTTGCTCTGTGTTCATCAGTATCCAAATACCAGTGGATTTTACTTTTTTTTTTCAGGGTAATTTTGGAGTTTTTCTTGCTCACAAACACATAGCAGTGACCTTGTGCTTAAATCTCCTCTTGAAGTGCTTCTGTATATTTCCCAACTTCCTTCCTGTGTTTTTTTTTTTTTTTCTTTTTCTGAAATTAGAACTTAATTGTACAGGAATAAAAATAGATACCAATACAGGATAAGTCACTCAGGAAAGCGAGGGGTTCAGAGATGTAGTTTTTAAGGTCTTCCTGAGCTCAAAAGTGCTAAAGTTTCTTGGTCTCACTTTTCATCAAGACTCTGTTAAATTTTGTCTACCTAATGCTGACTGTCATTGTAGTGGTGTATTTTAAATGTGCCAGAAGCAAAAGTTTTCACCTCTGTAAGAGTTTGCAAGTGAGTTGCCTTTGCGTTTGCATACTTGACCTATTTTTAAAACATTGTTCTTAAATGTGCCGTTATGTCACTGCTTACTATATTTACTGCAGTGGAATGCAAGTGACTTATCTTGACAAAAGAAGGAGCGATTGTTACTTTTCTTGGCTAACTTTACTCCAAATAATGACAAGTGGTGAGTCACGTATTTTGATTCTCAACAGAAATGAGGGAAAGGGGGAAGAATAGCGCATGGAAGATTAGTATGTAGAACATCAGGGATTTACTGTTTGATAGCATTGTCAAAGCGTATTGTTTTGCAGCTCGGCTATTTCTTACTACTTGTAATGCTATCTTCTGCTATATAAAGGCGTAAGTAAAGGCAATGTATAAATATATAAACAGAATATATAGACGTATATTTACACACTACGAATAATACTTTCTGTTATCTACTAATATATAATGACTTTCTATCAGTAACATCTAAAGACAAGCATGTAGCTGGCATTTGTTGTTGAAGGCTCAATGTTCTTTGATTCTATGATACTAAGGTCACTGAAACTTTCAGGATTTAATTGTTTTGCTTTTGGACTATCCTTTCATTTATGTACTCATTTTAAATGTTTGTAGCTCCTTATGAAGTCAGACACTCTACTCACCAGCAAGATGGATCATCATCAAGGAATTACGGGGCCAAACCTGCTCTCGCATGTTCAACTCTTAGTCGGGTAATGAATTATGTGTCTTTTCTTTAGCAATATTACTGATAAAGCAATTGAGAAAATAAAAAAGAACTCTCGCTTTAAAAAGTTAAAGTGTTCTCCATAGTATTTTTAGACAAGAGAATGAAGGGTGCTTTTTTAGTGTAAGAAGAAGGAAGTAGAAATTAAAATGAATGATCCAATTAAACTGCTGAAGCTAAGTGAGAAGCTCCAAATAACATAGAAAGGTAAACTAGACCGAGAATCTTCAAAAGTTAAAAATAATCGTGAGGTTATCCTAGCAGAGGCAAAACATTTTAATTTGAAATATATGAGGTTTCACTGAGATTCCTGCTTGAGTTAGTATGTCATCTGTAACACCTGCACAGAGGTCCAATGCTGTGTGTATTCCTTTTTTACCCCAGTTTGAGATGACAGCTCAAGCAGAATGAACAGATTTATGGTCATTTATTGTTCTTATGAGGTGGGGCCTATGTTTTCCTGCTCAATGCAAAAGCAGATTTTTCTAATGTTCCAGTAAGCCTGCTATACATTTCTTATGCAAACAGAGTTTGCCCTGAGGAGGCACAGAGCTCTCCCAAGGGGGAGCTTTTCCTAAATAAATGCAACTCAGGGACTTTGTAGCTTTTCCATGGTGTTTAGCATCCCATAATAAAATGTCACCAGAGCTTCAGGGAAAGATCTAGAGATAATGCCGTATAATTTGTGCAAACTGGCAATGAAATTGAGTGCATTTGTGCAGTACTTTGAAATGAAAATTAATTTACAACTTCATGAAGTTGCCTGTTTCAGGGATCTTTTGATGTATTTCAGAACCAGTATTTTGCTTTGATTCTTAAATTGAGTGATGTCTGTCAGAGAAAGGGTTTTGGAGGTGATTGGAGCCTGGTTGTTCGTTCTTACCCCCTCCCTCTTTATGAGTGCTGTCATCCAGACCTAAAGCATCTGGAACACCAAGTGATTTCAGTTCATCAAAGGCCCTAATTATACTAGCAGCCCTAGAGTCAATCGGAAAAGTGTGTAAATAAAGGAATGTGATGTCCTCCAGAATATTCCTTTTCCCCAAGTTGTGGTTTTTACTCAAATTGTGGGAAGTGATAGAAAATTAAGGAGATCCCTGAGGGCTTGCAAATCTGAGTGAAATGTGTACCAAATTACCTTGAGTGAACTGTGGATCCAGAGGCAGACTGCTCTGCCACAGCATCTCTCCAAGGCTGAATAGTTTCTTAGCAGAGCTAAAAAGTCAGGCACTGCACTGCACAGGTGTAGATATAAGTCCATTACTAGCCCCATTTTAGGTATATGGTGTTCAGTTCAGATTGTAATGCGTGGCTGGAACCCAAGAATGAATCCAGAGGTGGTAAGGGATGACCTGGAGTTTACTGTGGTCAGCACTAGTAAGATTTCCTTTTTCTGTTAACTTTGGTAATGTAAAACTTCCTTTAATTGCCTAGATAAAGTATTAGCCTCAGTGTTAAAAGTGACGAGACAGTAATCAACATGGCCATTTCTGCTTTTCATCTTTCTGAAATGCTTGTCTGCTGCCAGAAAAGCATGAATCTAGTCTGTTGAGGTTCCCAGAGCCCTGCCTGGCCCTCTCAGCTGGTGCCATTGGCCCTTCTCTCAGTCTCTTTCAGTGGAGCGGGAGCAGCCAGACAGCAGTGCCCATTACTCAGATGACCCTTGGAGGATAACCGAGGAGCAGCGAGACTACTATGTCAACCAGTTCAAGTCCCTGCAGCCTGATCTGAACTCCTTTATTTCAGGTAATTTTTACCAAAACATGTCCGCTTTGAGTAGGGGAACCAGGTTGAGGGATGTGAGGTATTAAGTAGTTGAATTAATTGTTTTCTCTTTAATGAACTTATGAACATGAGTTGATTGTGGTTTATTTTTAAAGGCATGCAATTTAAAGAACAGACCAATGCTGTGGGCATTATGTTTTTTTTTTCCTAAATATGGATGTCAATTCTTTCAGAACTGATTCTGTTCTAAAGGGTAACCATTTGAAAAGCAAAATGCATTATACCCCCTTCAGTTTTGCATATTCTCCTCAATATTGCAGATCTCTTTCCCCTTTTGTTTACTCTGCCATCAGAGAATCAGGCAAGGCTTCTTTCTCTCCCTGCATCTTCCATAGAAATCCAAACAGTGCTTTTTGATACGCACCTGCACTCCTGTTGTCCTGTTTCACAGGTGTTATCGTTGGCAGCAGTAATGGTACACATCATGTTTTTGTCCTTGGTTAAGCTGCTTGTGGAGCTAAGGGGAAAAAGACATAAATTGTGATTTTGCACTAAAACAAAGTGGATACCTATTTCTAGTGCATGATTTGAAACCTATGAGAGAATATGTGTGCTTGCTGCTCAGACTTGAGGCAACACTAAATGTTCGGTCCTGATTTGGAGAAAATACCTCTAAGGAGAAGCATTGTGGTTTGGTGAAAATTAAGCTGAAGGTGTGCATTTGTAGATCACACCTGCAGTGTTTACTGAGCTGAAAACTCTGTAGGCTTGGTCTTAACCTTCCTGACAGAAAAGTGACAGCTTCCATATGATGAAACTTAAGCATGTGTTTAACTGACCTGCGTGTCAAGCCTGAGGATTTATGGCTCTGAGGGACTGAGATGTTGACCTCGAGGTGGCCAAAAGCAAATGCTGGAGAGCATGTACATGGTATAATTGTAGTAACAGCATACTGAGATTGCGTTTCCATCCTGAATGGGAGGATCAGGGTGCCTGTGAGAGGCTTCCCTGCAGGTACTGACAGTCTGTCAAAGAAGTTGCAGTGTTTACATTGAGGACATTTTTCTGAGTCCAGCTGTACTGCTACTCTTTAGCATCATCTTGGATTCAGCATCCTTGGATGGAGCCAAAGGTTTGAATGAATGAATTGTCTGGATGAGGTGCTACGAGATATGGTATGTAGTATATATGATTAGTAGTTTAGTAATGGTTATAGGAGGACGGTTGGACTAGATGATCTTGTAGGTCCCTTCCAACCTTGTGATTCTGTGATGAATTACCTGATGCTGACAGGAATTAATGCTGCTGCATTCCTTTTCCTCAGTTAAGTTTCTTTTGTATAATTTACTCGAGGGAGAAAATGGTTGTTCAACTATACTGCATTTCCTCACGCACCTGTGTACATCTGTGACTGTGTGCATGTGTGTACTCATACAGAGCTTCTCAGGGAGCTCTGCGTTTTTATTTATGTTGAACGAGACTCTCAGACAGTCCTTACACATCCAGACTTACTGTTTGTAAGTGATAAATTTGAGCTTCCCACAGCGTCTTAAAATAATTAAGCTGTAGAAATCTTTGCTGTGTGGCGATGCAGGTGCTAGGAATTTGTTCAGGCCTAGGAATTTATTTAAGAAATCTATCATAGGAAAATCCATTGGTAGTTACTGAATATTTCAGTCCTAGCCCTGGTCAGAGCTTGAGGGGATATTCTGGAGCTGTATTATTACATGGCTTTGTCATGGTCTTGTCCTCCTCTCTTGACATCTGGCTCCAGAGATAACATGCTGTGCTAGCTGTATCTTGACCTGTCCTAGTTACAGCCTTTCTCACGCACTGCAGTGGGTGATCTGACCTGAATGCATGAAGGAAAAAGGGGTATCGACCTAGAAGTGTGTGTTACCTTACATTCTGTAGAATATCAGTGTAGGTTTTGTAAGCCTCCATCCTGGCAGGGGCTTCCAGAACACAGAGAACTTGTGCTGCCCCAGTAGCAATATGCCCATGTGCTTATTTCACATTTGGGCCATTCAAGGTGATGTTGTGGTTGAAGGAGCAGTTAGGGAGAGTAGCAGACACTGCAGCACTGCACTGCCATGCACATGGCTTCTGAGTGAAGCAGAGCTGTTTGTGTCCATTATTTCATCCTTGGTGACGTGGTAATGTGTTAGTTATAATCACTATCACTGAAGCATTTTTCTTCTTTTATCTACTTTTCCCATTTGGAGGGGATGGGGAAATGAGGTCAACAGCTCTGTCTGGATTTCTCTGTCACAAATGGTCCAACAGCTACATTAGGATGCAGTTAATCCTAGTGCCTGCTGAACGTTCAGTTACCAGCTGCTTCTGGTGCAGCAGCGCCAGCCAAATGTAAACAACTGGAGAATTAATTTCTAGCAGTCAGTAAGGCATGGTTTCCCAACAGGTTCCGTGGCAAAGAATTTCTTCACGAAATCAAAGCTGCCCATCCCAGAGCTTTCTCACATCTGGTAAGTACTGTAGTAGCATTTGGGATGTGTGTCCTGTTCTTCAAAAGATACCTAATTGAAGAATTCTTTGTGAATTAAAAAAAGTGCCTTCAGTTCTAATTATCGCTTTTATCTCCAGAATCACTCTCAGGCCCAAGCAGCAGGGTGCTCCTTGATCTTCCTGACATGCTTGTTTTCTGCAGGGATGTTTGCTTGCTCAGCAGGACGGGGAAGGCTCGAACAGCAGTGTAACTGAGAGCTGTTCCTAAGTGTGTTATAAGGAACATCATTAGCTCAATGAACTGACATTTTTCACGTAGAGAAAGGCACATTTGGAATGTTTTAGATGTGTTGTTGGCTTTATGGTTCTGGCTTTGTTTTGTCAGATGAGGCCTAATTAATGCCTAATTTTTGGTAAGTACAACTACATAATTCATCAATGCTTTTCTAATGAAGCAGCACACTTCCTTTTAATGAGCTTATTTAGAAACAATTGCAGATGGAACTGTACATGATAAAATTTGACAAGGATTCTATAATCTTTTCATAAACAACATGGTGCTTTGTAAGTCAGTGCCTTCCTTGCGTCTAGGTAGGAAAACTCTTTTAAATGTTGTTCAAAAATGCTGATGAGTTTTTACTTTATATAGACTTTTACGAGGATAGATATGAAGAAAAGCTTACAAGAGCCTAAACATCTTTTGGGGTCCAAGAATATGTCTGGAATCTTTTCAAAGCAGATTGTAAGTCAAGCAAATAAAAGGAAAATAAAAAACCAACAACACAACAAAGCTGCTTGGAGAAGAGAAGGCTCCAGGGAGACCTCATCATTGTGGCCTTCCAGTACTTGAAGGGAGTGTATAAACAGGAGGAGTAATGACTGTTTACATGGATGGATAGTGATAGCACAAGGGGGAATGGTTTTAAACTGAGACAGGGGAGGTTTAGGTTAGATATGAGGAGGAGGTTTTCCATGCAGAGGGTGGTGACGCACTGGAACAGGTTGCCCAAGGAGGCTGTGGATGCCCTATCCCTGGAGGCGTTCAAAGCCAGGCTGGATGTGGCTCTGGGCAGCCTGGTCTGGTGGTTGGTGACCCTGCACATAGTAGGGGGGTTGAAAGTCTATGATCATTGTTGGTCCTTTTCAACCCAGGCCATTCTATGGTTCTATGAAAAAAAAACAACAGAAACACAACCAAAGATGCATTCTGTTAGGGGAAGTCAGTATTTGAATTTGAAGAAAAGATGATTTAAGAAGAATGAATTAAACCAATGCATCAATAAAACAAGCTGTATTCATATTGCTCACGTAAGTTGTTCTCTATGCAAAATTCAAAGAAAGTATTCCTTTCTAGTAGATAATTATAATTTAGTAGTGATTTATCAATTGTGCTACTGTGTTAAGCATATGGGATGTTTCAGTCTTTGCCACTATGACCTCAGCAGCTTGAAAAAATACTTGCTATTTTCGAAGTGTTGAAAGCTGTATGTTTATTTATTTCAGTCACTGTGTTAATAGTAAGATATTACTTACTTCTGGCAGAGGAGATAGTTTATAACCTTGAATTCTTGAAAATCCAAAGCCCAGTTTTATTGTTTTATGAGCATTCAAGAGTTAAAGAGACAAGAGATTTAATGAGCAGTTAACAATAATATTTGGACACATCAGTAACTTTAATTCACCTATTTTCTTGAGGCTAGTCAGCATTGCTGATTAAACATTTGCTGAAGTTGGTTTTTAACTTTGCTTGAACTGGCATAAGATCCTATGTGGGTTAGTCAAAACTGCTTTCAACCATTATAAAGTTGATTTCACCCTTAGAAATCCAAGATATGTGCAAGGGCTGCTCCAAAAATAATGCTTCCTACTTCATCATGTTGTCCCATGATGTCAGAGGTGGATGTTGGCTTTAAACTAGATGAGGAGATATTTAGATTAGACATTAAGAGGTAATCCTTTACCCAGAGGGCAGTGAGGTGCTGGCACAGCTGCCCAGAGAAGCTGTGGTGCCCCATCCCTGGAGGCGCTCAAGGCCAGGTTGGATGGGACCCTGGGCGGCCTGAGCTGGTGGGGGCAGCCCTGCCCATGGCAGGGGTTAGGGCCGGGTGGGCTTTGAGGTCCCTTCTAACCCAGGCTCTTCTGTGGTTCTAGGAGTTCTAATAGTTACAATCAAGTAGAAAAAATGGTGATTGTCCTCTGTCAAAATACCTGTCTTCAAAGCTTAATTTCTCCATGCCCTGTGATTGCATGTGTACGCTTCCCTGAGGTGATGACTTGGTAAACACGTGACTGTTGTACCTGCAGGGAGCTGAGTGATGTGGATTGCGATGGGGCACTGACGCTCCCTGAGTTTTGTGCTGCTTTCCATCTGGTGGTTGCAAGGAAGAATGGTTACCAGTTGCCCGAGACACTGCCTGAGACACTGCTGCCGGACTACCTCCAAGCAGGTAATGTCCTTGCATCAGGTTTAAGTCCTACAACCACCTCAGAAACTCACGGTGCTTGTAAACAAGGTTTAATTTTCCACATTGCAGGTGGAGCTGAGTTCATTGCGTAGTGGCTCCCCACTTTGTTTTTAAGGCTTGTGTTTCTAATTGTGCTCATGATGCAATTGTTGAAGAGTGGATGTATGAAAGCACAAAACAACAGTGAAACATGTAACAGTTACTTGCCTCTGTCTGATTGTCTGCTCCAGTGTACTTTAGGTGCCATTATAGCTAAAGTGGCAGATGATTGTGTAGCTGTGATAATCCAGCAAGACATATATGGCTTTTAACTCTTAGTTATTTCCTCTTATGTATCTGTCTTTTGAAGATATGTTGAAAACAAGACTGGGCTGCTTTAGAAATTACTGTGCTAATATATGTTGTTGCATTCAGTCACCAGTTGTATGAAGGGGTGAATTTTGTTTTAACTCAGGTTATGTAATCCACAGCTTCTGGTGTAATTAATTTTCACTAATGACTGGGATTACAACAGTTTGTGCAAAACAAGGATAAGTTATTCCAAACTATAACATACCTCAGTAACAATGTGTAGTGAGAAACATGCCCTTTCATTTGTTCTCTTCAGTTACGTCTCTTGTAATTATGAGCGAACATTGAAATACAGTGTTCAATCTGAAAAATGTGCATGGCTTTTTAGGGCAAGGAGGATTAATCACAGATGATAATTACAGTGCTAAGGGATAATATTTGAGACCTAATAAAATCTCCATTAAATTTGATGATGCTGAATATATTAAAAGGCAGGAAAAGAACAAATCAACCTGCAGTTACAAAAATTAAACGTTCACCCTGTATCGGATTTATAAGTAATTTTCTGTTGGGATCGTGTTCTATGATCTTCATATCCAATGAGAGAAGCTCCGGTAAAACCTGTACCTCCAAACCTTCATCACTTTTAGTCTCTCTAATTACATTCCCTTGTCATAATTACAACTACCGTTTTCCCTCCAGTACCACTACTTTTCCTCCTGTTGTCATCATAAAATAGCTTATAAACTCCGTCTTGCAGGCTGAGGTTGGCATGTTCATCTGTCAGACGAGGGGAAAACCATATTTGGCAGCAAGCTTTCCAATTTAATCAGGAATGCTTTAAACTAGAGTTGCAGGGGGTGGAGACCCTCAGATCACTGCACTTTGAGGCTGACAGTGGTAATGGATGCCCTGAGCCATGGAGCTGTTGGAACAGGTCCAGAGGAGGGCCATAAAGATGGTTAGAGAGCTGGAGCACCTCCTCTACAAGGACAGGCTGAGAGTGCTAGAGCTCTTCAGCCTGGAGAAGAGAAAGCTCCAAGAAGACCTTATAGCAGCCTTCCAGTACCTGAAAGGGGCCTACAGGAAAGCTGGGGAGGGCCTTTTTGAAAGGATAGGTAGTGACAGGATGAGGGGAAATGGTTTTAA
>PPHD01024199.1:0-12206 GCA_002909625.1 Bambusicola thoracicus
TTGGCTGTCCTCCAGTCTTCAGGCACCTCCCCAGATCTCCAGGACCTCTCAAAGATTATAGAGAGTGGTTCAGCAATGACCTCAGCTAGCTCTCTCAGCACCCGTGGATGCACCCCATCAGGTCCCATGGATTTATGGACCTTAGTGTTTCCTAGGCACTCACAGATCACCTCTTCCCTGACTAAAGGGAAGTCTCCCATTCCCCAGACTGACTCATTAACCTCCAGGGTCTGGGATTCCTGAGGGGGAGCCTTTTAACTGAAGACAGAAGCAAAGAAGGCATTCAGAATTTCCGCCTTCTCAGCATCCCCTGTTACCAGAACACTCCTCTCACTTAGTATGGGGCCCACATTCTCCCTAGCCTTCCTTTTACTGTTACGTACTTAAAAAAGCCTTTTTTATTATCCTTTATCGCTTTAGCTAGATTCATATATGATATGGATCTACGGATATGAAAAGAGGGAAGAGAATCTATGCAAATTCTCCCACAAGGTGAAATCAACTGAGGCCTCACAGCAACTGCAGCACCAAGACAAACAGCACCGATTTGCAGCCATTGATGATACTCTCCTCAACGCAAAGGAACCTTGCAGGCTTACTGAACTAGGGTTGCAAATGCACAGCCATGCTTTTCAAATGAAGCTTAGCCTTTCTTTCATTATCCTATCACCAATTCTAATATCAACTTCAATTCTAAACACTCCCCAGATGTTGTGACTGTAAGCACATATTGTGCACACATAACCTGCTGGAGAATACTTTTTCCAGAAGTTGTTTATCCCTTTCCTCCCTCCCTACTTTCTCAAGTTGAATAGTTTAAGTACATTTGATCTCTTCTGCAGAATTCTCTTCTAGGACTTATACAATATTTGTCTTCTCTCCCGCTGGAGAAGGTTGTTCTAAGTGTTACAGCAGTACACTTGCTTCTCAGACACAATGCTAGGTCACTAGAATATGTTCAAAGTAACACAGTTAGAGGTTTTTGGATATTATCTTCAAGATGTCTCCAGTTTGACTTTAACATATATATAATGGTTAAATATATTTTGCTAGAGAAACCTCACTTCTAGAGGAAAAAAAACATCAGGAAATTTGTATTCTTTGGACTTCAAGAGGGCTTATGCTAAGTTTCATACAGGAAACACATGACAAAAGTGACAAAGTACAAACAAGAAATGCCCCTCAACAAACCCCAAACCGGAGTGAAGATGTAAAGACAAACTGCTCATCAGTGTTTTTCACCTCACAAATCCTACAAGGATCTTTTTCAATTCCCTGAGACTTTATTTTCACTCACTTCTTTTCTGATGCGGACTTTCAAACCTGTAACTCCTTCATCTTCACACTTCACAAGTTCAATATACAAGCTTTCTGCTTCAGCTCCCTTAGATAAAAATGAATACGGACTAAATAAAAGCACTTCTCAGAAGGTGTATTCATGCCAGAACTTCAACTCAAGTGTTTCATTTCTTGCAAAATTAGTCAAAAAGCACTATTAAGACCATTAAATGAAATTATACTGCAAACAACAATCTTTCATTTTTTCCCCCAAATTGTTTCCAACAGTATGGCATACTAGTTATCTAGCAGAACTTCAACGTTTGAATGCAAAAGGAGAAGGTTGAGAAATAAATGGTGAGTTTAATTATAGAGTGGCTGCTAAGATTCCTGCTACATCTTCAAAAGCAGATCACATTCACACAGGCTTGTGGTCTGGTCTATGACACTAACTCAGATTTTCATTTATATTAAATAGAGCTGAACTAAAATAATTTATAACATCTGGCCACGTTTTCTATATCTAAAAGAAAAGAGATGATTTATGTTTAAATAATAACTTTTTCATAGGCTGTATACAGTCTCAACTCAAAGTGAAGTGTTCATACAGAAGGACTTAATATTGAACATCTGCATTTTAAAGCGTGCCATTCTTATTACACATTGTAACATTACTGAAAGTTCATATAAACGATGCCTCATCCTCTTCTTGTTTGTGAAAATTTTCAAAGGCCTTTCTAAACATTAAATGTAATTTTAGTACACGTACAGATGCCTCAGTTAGAAACGATATCGTAACAGTATGAGTTAAGAGAAACAAAGAATTAATTTAGTGACACTTCTCTCCAGGGAGACTGAAGTAAGTGACTGGAATAATACTGATGATTCTGAAGCAAGTAATATGGAAAAGATGTCAAAAATTATTCCTGAAGAGAAAGACCAAAGTCTCTCATGCCCATTAATTTGGAATGAAGAATTGTTTCCACACAGCTCCAAGACACCAACTAAACCAGAAGGGAACCAGCATTTCAACATGTAAACGTCAGCGCATCACTCACACGTGTTTTGTCCCACTGTATCTGTTCCTTTGTACCCACTCATGGAAGCAAGGGGGAGAACGCCTGACTGGTTATTAACAGTTCAAATTCTCCAGTTAACTCAGTGAAATTACCCTACAGCAATGCAAACATTTGTGCAAAGCAGCAGATTAGATAATTTGAAAAAGTTACACCAGAAAGATATACCTCCGCTTTGCTCTTCTCAGCAGCAGCCTGGAGAGAAGGAGAGGATGCCAAAGGCTGAGCAGTATCAGAAGAGGTTATCTGTGCAAAACAGGAAAGAAATGAGAAGGAAAATAAGCAAGAAAAGTTGGGAAAGGGGTGGAGAGGGGCAAAGGCAGCTAAGCTGTGATTTTTATTGTTTTTCAATAATTTTTAAAGGGTGGAAGAAAAACACGCAACACAGAAAAAGCAAAAGGAGAAGACAAAGTATGTGCATTTAATTTCTTAAGTTTTATCTGCATGAATTCTAACGGAAATCTGTCATGCAAAAATAAGAGACCTACAATGGAATTCTCTACAACAGCACGCAAGCAAATGAACCTGGACAAAATCATATCATAGGTCTAAGAAAGATAGTTTGGCTTCATTCGTTTTTTCCTTTTTCCAGTGTGACTACTGAAATATTAATGTCCTGAGCACATAGTCATACTGTCCTCATAGAAGGGTGAGAGAGCCTTTGTTCTTGTTCACTGCAAGAGTATTTTTAGTAAAAACAATGCCAAGTAACTCAGAGTTATACATTAATTGAAGTTCTAATTAATTGTTCCTCTAAGATCACTCCAAAGGAGTGAGGAGCTTAGGGTTTATAAAGCAGCATCCAAGAGGTAGAACTTCCAATATTCTAGTCAGGTGAAGCTTCTCTTCTATGAACCAGTATATAAAATTATAGAATCACAGAATTGCTCAGGTTGGAAAAGACCTTAAAGACCGTTGAGTCAAACCACAACCTAACCATACTACCCTAACAGCCCTCCGCTAAATCATGTCCCTGAGCACCACATCCAAATGCTTTTTAAACACATCCAGGGATGGTGACTTCTCCCTGGGGAGCCTATTCCAGTGCTTAACAACCCTTTCTGTAAAGAAGTTTTTCCTGATATCCAACCTAAACTTCCCCTGGCACAACTTGAGGCCATTTCCCCTCGTCCTGTCAGCTGTCAACCGTGAGAAGAGACCAGCACTGCTCTCACTGCAAGCACCTTTCGGATATTGGAAGACAGCAATAAGGTCTCCTTCAGCCTCCTTCTCCGCAGACTAAACAGCCCCATTTCCTTCAGTCTCTCCTCATAGGGCATATTCTGCAAGCCCTTCACAAGCTTTGTTGCCCTTCTCTGGACCTGCTCCAGCATCTCAATGTCCTTTCTGTACTGAAGTGCCCAAAACCAAACACGGTGCTTGAGGTGAGGACTCACCAGTGCCAAGTACAGGGGCAGGATTCCTTCCCTAGTCCTGCTCATTCCTGATACAACCATTCCTGATACAAGCCAGGATGCCATTGGCCTTCTTGGCCACCTGGGCACACTGCTGGCTCATATTCAGCCGACTGTCCATCAGTACACCGAGGTCCCTTTCCATCAGGCAGCTTTCCAGCCACTCCTCCCCAAGCCTGTAGGGTTGCCTGGGGTTGTTGTGACCAAAATGCACTGCTGTTATCACTTCCAGAATTATCCAAAATGTGAAACTGATCTTGTTTGCTTGGGAAAATGGGATTTCTCTAAATATATTTCCACACATCTGTCTACCCTGTTTCTTTACGCATAGTTGATCACTTGGATGGAAGCATTGTCTTTCTGTTATCCCTACTACAAAAATATAACTGAATTACTTTCAACAAACATGTAGTAGATCCTCAGAGCTATAAAGTTGACACTTCTACACTGTCTTGTATCATCTCTACTATCTATGATGAAAACCTATAAGTAAGGGAAGCTACTGCAGAGCAGGTCATTACATTGGATCAAAATAGCCAATTCAGATGACATGTTTTTACTGAAGTTAAAGAAAAATAGCTACAGAAAAACCCTACCTCATTCCCCCTATTTCCAATCCTGCAAGTACCATAGGTGGATATTCATAAAGTGTATATAATGAGTTTTTTCACAAACTCAGTAACTACACATAGCCTGGTTTTTAAAATAGATCTAACCTACAGAAATATGGAACAGAATCCTCATTTTTAAATTTGCTGTGTTTAAATCCTCAGTCTATATGAAGAGTTCTGGATGCAACAGCTGCAACAAAGCTGTTTCTTACGCCATAGCACTCAGCTGCTGTAGGGATTCTGTTTATTCTGATTACACCACACTGTAAACAAATAAAAGACGTCAGGCAACTAGGAGGGCTGCTGTGACACTAATGCCTGCTATTTTATTAGGTTGCCCACAACGCTGGAGGTGGATGTTGGTGGTACGGCAGTAGAGGTTGAACCTTCCCACCTTTATTCTGCTCCATGTTGTTGCTGCGTGACAGATGGCAGCACAGGGACAGTCTGACAACATGGCGCCTGACATGAAAATGCATATGAAGGAAAGGTGTATCACTGAATTCCTCCAAGTGCAGAAACTGGCACCCAGTGACATTTATCGATGCTTGCTGAATGCTGATGGAGACCAAACAGTGGATGTGAGCACAGTGAGGCCATAAGTGGTGCATTTCAGCAGTAGTGACAGAGATGTGAAAGAAGCTGCATTCTGGACAGCCATGGAGATTTTTATGAGTGCTGAATGTGGGCTTTTGTTCATCACTGGCAAAAATATACAGCTAATGGGGGTGATTATATTGAAAAAACAGTGTTTAGTAACTGTCAAGTACTGTTACTGTGCTCTTTGTATCTTTGTTGCAATTTCTATGGAAATAAATAGTAGACATTACTTTCAGAGTGCTCTATCTATATATACATACACACATATACACACACACACACACATACACACACTAAACAATGAGTTCTAATAACATGCTCCTTACCAAGATTTCAGTTAAACTCAAATGAGTGAAATTGTGATAGTGGAACATCTTAGGTGTGACTTGTAAGGATAAAGTATGACTTCTGCTTTTTAACATTTTTTTGTATTCTTCAAATGTTAGAGAATTTAAGTCTGATAGCTCTTGCAGGTGACCAGCAGCTAACAGCTGCTCACCACACAGAACTAGAGGAGCAGAATTTCATCCGGGGGCTGGAATGAAATTAGTAGTAGAGATGTTTGCATCACATTTCCATGCTTCTACAGTAGTCCTTCTCAATCCGCAAATCATCTTCATAAATTAAGGAAGTATTCAATCTGGGATAAGGCAACCTTATGAAGGCCTGAAATTACTGTAGCTTTGCAAATCAAAAAAGAAGCAGTATACAAGCCGTAAGCAGATAGGCAGGGAAAAGCAGCGGCAGTCTGTGTTATGGAACAGGATGTATAAGGTGAGAAAAATACAAAAAGTGTTTGAAGATACACAGCAGAACTGCATTGACTTCAAGCTAAACTCTAGCAGTTTTAACGCACGCCCGACATATGCAAGTATTCAACTAAGCAAGAGTACAAAAGGTGCATGACTGAATATAATCTCTAAGAGAAGAGGCATTACAACATATAAAGAACTGATTACATTTATATAATGAAAGTAATGGCAGGAGTTAGGGCTGCTGAGCAGTTTTATCATCACTGCATCATGTTAAATTCGTTATCTTCTTTGCTGCACCAGATAAGGACATCTGAATGAAAAAAAATCCAATCAAGTTAAATTGAGTGGCCGGATAAAGCTAAGCATAAAACAGGATTAAAAGACAGACTGATACAGTCCATTGTGGAGTTGATCAGGCTACCAGAGAATTACTTGCCACTGGGAACATGCCTCAGGGACAGCTGCCCAGCATCCTCCTCCCAGCTGGCACTGAGCAAGGTAGCTGCTGAACTCAAAGCAGTCCAAGTCAGCCAGGGATGCAGAGGAGCCTTACAGAGAGGCAGAGCAAACCAGCTAGCATTAAGTCCCAGTAGTTCCAGCTCAGGTGTTTCATTGTGTCAGCTCTACATACCAGATCTCAACAAACATCACTTGTTTTATTTTCCATCCAGCTGTCCCCCAACTATTACTTTCAGAGGTTGTGGCATGTTGTTCTTTGCAAAAAGGAGTACACTTTACAGATACGATACACAGCAAAAACCTCACTAATAATCTTTAATAGCATAAATCATCCTTAAGCAGCTCTAACACTGTCCTGATGGCTTAGCTGCAAAAGGACAGACTGATCATTCAAAGTAAGCATTAATAGCTTCTCCATGCCATTCGCACCGCTGAGGCAGCCCCAGCCCCTGTAGGTCACACCAGACAGAAGGAACAAAATCCTGATGAGGAGCAGTTGCTGCGTTGCTGTCTTATAGTTGCGGTTAATCTTCGTTTTTAAAATTATTACCATGATAAGGTAGCTCATAAAGCCGTCCCAGTTTGTTGGCAAGCTAATGAATCTCATTTGACTAACAAATGGCAACTGAAAAAGCATATGCTCAGTGACCTACTTCTATGTCTGCGATAATACTGTTGGGCAGTCAGCAGTGGGAGCACCAAGGCTGAAGCTAACTCCCAGACTCAGCCACTTGGCACAGGTACACACACCCAGTCCCAAAACATGCTGCATCCCACGCTGGTGAGCCTGCCTTTCATGAATTGAAAGCCACAAATGCACCGTGTTTATAGCTGATCACCGCTCAGGATTGCCAACCAAGGTTTTTAATAATAAATTTAAACCTTTTTAGTAGACTGAGGTCATTGAAAAGGAACACTACGTAATCCCCTCTCAAAGTAATATACGTGTTTTCCATTCACTATTTATCAGCCTTTCTTGACACTGACGTGTTCCTGTAAGACTGATCAGAAGCATCAGGAAGGAAGATCAACTCCATTCTCCAAGCTCAACTCCAGTCAACTCCAGACTCTTTTGAGCAGCAAAAACAATCTGCTTTGCAAAACTGCTATTCCAGAAGCCATACTTTTGTTACTACTTTTCTGATCTTCCAGTTCTTAAACTCCAAGAAGAAAGCTATTTGAAAACACAGGCTAATACTGACACCAGTTACGAAGTCTGAAGAGCAGACAGCAGGAGCAGTAGAAAATACCTTTGTAGTCATCTAATTTAGATCTAACAGAAAAAGCCATTTGGACAAGTAGATGACAGGGGTGAGATATGTCACCAAGGCTATTAAACACAAATGACCCTCCCACTCGTGACCACGTGTCTAAAACAACAAACCTATCTAGATTTCTATAAAAAAAACCCACAAAGTGGTTTCTAGCTATTTTCCAGAATTCAAATCAAGAAGCACAAAATGATACACTCCGACAACATATGCTAGCACAGTGCTCTGGAATGCTGTGAACAACAGCTGATTGCTGGCACTTTAAAGCAAACAACAAAACCAATGCAACCCCTACAACCATCCCTACACGCTGCTAAGAATAAATCTGATGTGTTTGTGTCCATTAAAAATGCATTGTGAACAGACAACTATCATCTGAATATTTCATTTAGTTTTTAATTGAAGAATAGTTGGGACTTTTGATTAAGAAGTGAATTCAGAGTTGGCTAGAAGAGGAAATGACGTACAGAGCTCTTTAAGTCTCTGTAGTTATACTCTTAAGATCATAAATTTTCAATCAAGTTTGAGACCAACAGACCTTGTAGTCATTTAATTTTAGCAAATTTTAAATCTCTTTGCATTCTTTGTTTTAGGAAAGCTGATATAGCAAGAATGACTATTTTGCACCATGAAACTCAATGCAGACTTTAAAAGCAGTCATATGCAGTGCAGAACAAGAGAATACATACGTGTTACGTAAGACTTCATTTTCATGTATGACCTATAAGAGACTTGGTTCATAAATAAAAAAGAATGGATCTGCAAGTTTATAATGTTTTTCCAATTCTCTGCCCTCCTTACTGGGAGATCACAGAATCACAGAATGACCAAGGTAGGAAAAGATCTCCAAGATCCCCTAATCCAGCCATCCATCCACCACCAGTATTTCCCCAATAAACCATGTTGGTTCTTTGCAATAACGCTACCCAGATACACACTATTTTACAAGTTAATGTAGAAGCATCAATACAAACGTTATTTGGCCTGATGCAGTCCATTCACCAGATACTATTTCAGTGAAAAGAAAGGTTAAAAGAAACACTAAATGAAGCTATCAGAGAACATACACAAAAACCAATACATGATTTTACAGTAGTTAACTTTGATATATTTGATGTATTTTATTTATATAACTTTGTTATATTTGATAGTAGGCAACAATCATAGAATCACTGAGGTTGGACAAGACTTCTAAGATCATCTAGTCCAACTGTCTACCTATCACAAACGGCACACACTAAACCATGGCCCTAAGTCTCAAGTCGTCACATTTCTTGAACACTTCCAGGGAAGAGGACTCCAACACTTCTGTAGGCAGACTGCTACAGTGCCTGACCACTCGTTTGGAAAACAAGTTTTTCCTAATATCCAACCTGAGCCTCCCTGGTGCAACTTGAGGCCATTCCCTCTTGTCCCACTGCTAGTTACCTAGAAGAAGAAGCAGACTCCCACCTCACCACAACATCCTTTCAGGTAGATCATGCAAACACGAATGGGTCTTAAGGTCAACGTATTAGAAATTTTCATGAATTTTCTAGTTTTTCTAAATCCTAGCTCTCAGTATAATGCAATTTGCTACCTAGCCTTTTATTAAAGAGTTCAATCTGAAGCTTTCAAAACCTGCATAAAGCTTCCATTAAATATGAAATTTACAATGCTATTATTCAAAATACTCGAGCGATTAAAAATGAGTGCATTATGAAACCAGGTCAACATATTCAGGAAGTTAAGAGCTCAACCAAATACAAAGGTGCCCTCGAGTGGCCAATTTAAACGCACACAATATACAGGGAAATAATCTAAATCAAGAGGTCTACTCTATACTCATTTGATAGGTTTTAAGTTCAGCTACTAGATATGTTATTCATTGCCTTCATTACAGCACATCTCCAATGGATGCTGACAAAATTAAATTAGTATTTTTTTTTAAAGCAGTATCAATTACAGACTTGTAATAAATGCACATACACACAACCAATTGTTTACCACTTTTAAAGGTCTACTCTTGAAATACTGAAAGCAGCATACGAATGCTGATGCACAATTACCAGCACTTATGTTTGAGTATCTGCAGAAGTTCATTAACCTAACTGGTTAGGCTTTTTAGTTAGTAAAACACTGATATTCAGTGCTCTGATTGCTGGACAAACACTACAGAAAAAAAGATGCAGGGACCCACGCTGAACAAAACACTGCAGTAGCTGGCTTTTCCCAGTACTATTGCACAGGCAGTATTTTGAACGTGCTCATCCCTCTATTCTTCTTCAAGTGCTCATATCTCATTTCAGGAATACAATGAAGTTTGTGCAAAACCTAACTGTAGTTCTGTATATGTGCAGAAGTACAGACATTCATAACATTTTCATTGAGTAGACATGCAATGAATATTCTGGGAGATCTTTTTCAACAGCATTTGATTTTGATGCTATATTTATTTTCCAAGTCTAATAGCATCCATACTTACTGTTGCCTACTCTCTGGGGGGTTACTTAGCTTTCCTTTAGACATCCACACCTCGGGATGCTACAGAGAATCACCACAGCTTAATTAAAGGCTGACACTGGATAAACAGATGCTTTTAATCTCTTAATCAAGTGCTCTCCATTTCCCCTGTCCAACCTAACAGATGTTTTCTATCTGCATTTGTTCCAGGGAAAATTGTCTTTAATAGAGCTTCCCAACATTTCAGAACACCTTTCTTCTCCGAAGTGGCAACACCTGCTCCACTGCATAGCAAGATAACATACATTTTCACGATTGGCACTGAACTGGCAACCATCACTATGGATTTCAGCTTTGGCAGAATTTTTGCCTGCACTGACTTAGTAACCTGTAGCTAGGTCAGTCTATCCATGTTTACTCCTCATGGAAAGTACTTGATTCCTTATGGAAGCAGGGAAAATAAGACCCTGCTTCTTATTTCAAATTAATCACTTAACCACTGCTGGGCAAAGTCCAAGTTGATGGCAAGTCAGCAGTGGTATACTCAGGTGTTGATTCTGGGGCCAAGCCTGCTTAACTGCTTCACTGATGGCTTGCACAGTGGAACAGTTCATCCCATCAAGTCTGAAGATGATACAAAATCAGGAGGAGGGGTAGACGCACTACACAGGCATGTTGCTATTCAAAGCAACACTGGCAGGACAGCCCAACAGGAACCACACGGAATTCCAAAGGGAGCACTAAGTACCTTTTCTGAGGAAGAAAAACTTCATCCATCAGTCCAGGCTGGGGGTCAACTGGCTGGAAAGAAGCTCTGCAGAAGAGAACCCAGAGGTCCCGGAGGACAAGCTGGATGTGTGTCAGTAACATGTTCAGTTCTAGGCTCCCCAGCATGAGACAGACATAGGCTGGCAGGAGCAAGTCCAACAAAAGAATTCTAAAATGATTAAGGAATCAAAGCATCATTCAGACATGCAGTTTAGAGAGTTGAGACTGTTTAGTGTGGAGGAGAGAAAGCTAATGAAGGAGAAGGAAAGGAATAGGGAGAAAAAAAACATCTCATCAATGTGTATAAATACCTGGTAGCAGGGAATGAGGAAGACTGAAGCAAACTGTTGCCTGTGGTGTCCAGGTATTTAGTAAAAGGACCAAGAGATATTGGTCAAATTGAATCAAAGGAAATTCCGATGAACCATGAACTTCTTAAATGTGTGTCGTTGAATATTGGAACAAGTTGCCATGAGAGGCTGTGGAGTCTCCATCCCTGGAGATTCTCAAAACCCAAGTGAACACAGCTCTAAGTAGACTGTTCTAGCTGACCTGCTTTGAGCAGGTTGGATGATCTCTAGGGGTTTCTCCTAGCTATTCTGTGATTCTTAATTTAACTCATTCCACCAGCATGATCGCACAAACAATTTTATGCCATTTTCACTATCCTTGCCCTCAAATCATAGTTCTTGTATGGCATTATCACACTTCCTTTTAATGCCTATTTTTATTATTATCAAGTATACTTATTACTTGATTCAAAATTTTTCCATAGACAGCTTAGGAAAAACAGTACGGTTCTTGTAATACTGGGGGAGGAGTTTGGTTTGTTTTTTAAGCCATCAGTAACATCTCTCTGAGCCAATGACTGAACGTTTCTCAATGCTAGCTACTGTACAGCTACTTTTCACCCGTCCTATCATACCCAAAATTTTACATCCTAAATTGCCCACGTGGCATATTTTACGCAACACACTTGCTGCACTAATCTCCTTTAAGGCAACTTTCTGGAAAATGTGTCATCACAATCTTTAAATTCACATCACATTTTATCCAGTTGCCTAATTTCAACCCTCTTAAATTATACATAGTGTTTTAAAGCATGGAAAATGTAGATCCATTATTCTTTTCTTTCCATGAACTTAAGAGTTTCACAGAGCCTCTGGTGCATACATAATTCACACTTTTTCTTAAATATAGAAATTTTGTTTATTATTCTCTGAATACCATCAGTACACGATAATATATTCACACTACATGTAGTGGAATAGTTGGTGCCAGATCATTATTTCTGAGGCTGAAAGTACCTAGAATGAGCTTGAGTTGATTCACTATCCACTGTGAGCAATGCAGTTTCTATGCATTCTGAGAAGCTGTGTTGGTTTTTTTTTTTTCTTTTATACTTATTTTTATCAAAAACTGCAGAGATTGCTTGCGATAATACCTACATCATTTATGTTTAGATACAACCAACAGCTACCTCACTACTTGGTTTCCGTATTACACATATGACATTAGGGTCATTGTTTTT
>PPHD01024200.1:0-12206 GCA_002909625.1 Bambusicola thoracicus
AAGTTCTTTCCTATTTCTCCATATTGCATTTGAAAGATCCATTTGTTGCTGCATTTTGGAACTGTGCTAGAAGTGTGACAAAAATGTAAGCACACTCCTCTGATGGCTAGCAGGAAGCATGTATTTTCAGTGAAACAAACGACTTTCATTTCGCTAAGATTTGTGGATGAAAAAGCACCCGCTGTATACTTCATTATGATGCTATATACACTCAGTAGAAAGAGCAGCTTTGAAGGTTCAATACAAGCAGGAGAAAAGCTACTTAAAGTCTTCAGACAGCTGATCCATTATTATATCTGTAGTACTTCGTAACAGATTTTTGTGTGTGTATCACAGAAGAACAACTGAAAGCCTTTCTGTTAGAGGCAGAGAGGAAACAGAAAACCACACCTTCTCCTATAAAATTCTGCTCATGTAATTTTCGTCAAGATTTAAGTGCACCCATAGGGCTTTCATTATCCATCAAGAGAACATAATACTTCTGCTGCATCAGAGCACCATGTTTTTACAGAGTAGTGTTCAGATAAATCAACTTTTTTTTTCTTTTTCCAGCTTAACAGAATTGTCTGTTTATTCTCCTGACTGTTCTAACACAGGGAAAAAAATTGATCTCATGGAAAAAATGAATTTTGTACGAAGATTCCAACAGTTACAAACATGGCCTTCCAACAGCTGCATATACAATGTCCTTTTTCACTCTATTCTTCTTTTTTTAATCCCCCCTCCTCCCTGGTACAGTTTTAGCAATAGGAACAATGCTAGTGCAGATAGTTTCAGGCAATCATTTTACTGTAAGCAGCTTCAGTAACTAAACAGGTCTCAGAGCTACAGACCCTGCTCCGTCAGGTCATTATTAGCATACATAATCATTAAACAGAAGAGAAATACAAAGGCAAATTTTAACCTAAAACCAATGTGAATAATCTGAAAAACTTCTCATATGTCTGCAGTAAGCAACTTAAATGAGACATAATTAAGAACAAAATGGACTTCTCCCACTGACAGAGCACTGAATCAGATCACTGAACTGAGTGAAGAAGATTCTGATACACAGTATAATGAATTTTTTAACAATATCTTGGAGAGTAAATCAGTATAGTTGTGTAGGAATTTAATGCAAACTTTTAACAGTGGTGTGAAATTAATAAATGTCATTAATGTGAAATTAGCTCTTTTCATCATTCATCACTACCCTCAGCCTGAGAAAAAAAAAGAATTGCTAGGATAACTATTAGCATGGTTAAATTAAAGCTTTAACCAAAAATGGACACCATTTTGTGTGGTAGGACAACATTGTGTAAAGTCAATTTCTGAGTTTATTTACAAGTGAACTTCATTTTCACTGCTGGCATTTCCGTAAAACAGGAAGAAAAATACCAGATTCTGGCTATGCAGGAATTTTAAACATGGCCTAATAAGAAGTGAGTATCTCTGCCATGAGGTTACCCTCTGATCAGAAATTCAATTTCAGAAGTTTTGCAAGAGAAAAAAAAGTGAAGTGTGATGGGACTTAATGCTATAAGAAAGCAAAGTCAAATAAACATTTCCTACGAAACATTTTAGGAAAACTTAACTAGGTGATCTTAAAGGTCCCTTCCAACCCAAACCATTCTGTGATTCTCTGATTATATGCATCTTCCATTATTTCTCACTCACAGGCAGTATCTGCAATCAGTGCAAGCACAGTGGTAAGATGTACCTTTTGCATGTAGAATAGGAAACTTAAACAGTCGAGACAAAAGCAGTAATTTCAAATACACAAACTCAAATGTTCTCACTGAAGGTGCTTACAACTTAGGCACGTACTTAAATAATGCAGATGCTCTGGCACTTTCTTCAATGACAGTACACTGAACTTTTCAGAGTTTCCGGACAGGATTGATTAAGCCAATTCTTCAGTAAACCTGCTGTAATTGAGGAGGTTTACTAAAAATTCTGACAGCACATCTAACAACACAGTCAGATAATAACTTCTCCAATCAATCTGTCCTCTAGCTGCTTTAGACAATTTAAAACTAAAAGTTTCCCTGAAGTTCCTTACCTACAAAAGAGAATGAATGGAAGTTCACTCAAGAGCAAAGACATAAGGAAGATATAAAAAGATATTTTAAAAGTCCAGTAAAAGTCAGATCCCTGTTTTTTAACAAAGAAGAAGGAAAATACACAACATTTTATCAAACAATAGCCAAAATATGCTTAAAACAAAATAAAATGAAATGATATGCTTAAGATAAAGAAGAGTAAGAAGAATTCTTTAATAGAGAAAGATAATACAAATTTCTAGGGAAAAATACATGAGTGTGTAGGAGAGGCTGTATGAACATCAGTAAGTATGTCCAAGAGAATTTGTTCTTCTATTAATCATAATTCTAAAATGACAAAAATATATATATTCTGGAGTGAAAACAGTCATCACTGTCCCATCCTTCATCACGAAGACGATTTATGTAGTTTTCTCTTAGCTATAAAGCCCTGGATTGAAGAGAAATACTCTACATATTTTACTGTTTGAAGCCCTCAAATGGCAACAGAAAGACACTACAGTGCTAATCCATTTTTAAGAATTGTCAAGGCATACTGGAAGAGAGAATGTTATGGGGTGTTCCTTCAAAATAGTTTAGAATACTAAGAAGCTGAAAGTTAAATAAGACAACAGATATGACCTCTAATACAGAACTGAAAACAGAAGTTCGATTTGCGTTTTCTGATGTTGGCAACTGTCCACTCAAATAACTTGTTGCATTTTGCAAGAACTTTAAACACATGCTGTATACAGTAAATCTCCACCTCTTACCTCAAATATAGGTCTACATTTGAAGCAAAACTTGGGCTTCTAAACCAGTGTTAATAGTGCTGAGCTAAATTTATACAACTAGAATGCTTATTATGACCTTCGGGTATTTTAAATCGAGGTCCTCTTCAGGAAAGCTGTAGTTACAGTCTCTTACATTTTCTGAAAAGAAAAGCAAGCTGTATGTCGTTGTTTTGTGTTTCAAATGGGTAAAAGGCTATGGACACTCAAGACATGGCTGCATCCATTTTAATCTCTTTTGCTTAAACAAATAAGGACTTTATTTTCACCACTCATTTTATCAGTGTAAAGAATTTGCATCTGCAGTAGAAAATCTGCAAAGCAAATTCTATTTTACATTGAATCAGCCAAGAAATTGCTTGTCTCTACTACTTGAGACATAAACATAATACCACTTACTAACTTTTTTCCCCCTTATTTACCTGCCGTAATTGCTAGTGTATCTGTAGAAAAAGAGCTGCATTGTTGATGTACATGACGTATTGAGGGGTGGTGAGACTTTACTGATCATCAGATGACTTCATTCTTGGCCCAGTACATCCATCAGGCCTTTTATTTCCTTTGAAGAGAAACTGGAGTTCTATACAATTTGCAAAGCCCTTGTTAAATGTGCAGTAGTTCCATTTGCCAGCTGGCATGTTTTCAAGTGAATCTTGATTGAGCTATTACATTATACAAATAGGAAAAAACACTAAGGATTTTAACAAAAGGAAATCCACCATGAGAGCAAAGATCATATCATGTTTAAGATTATTTGAGTATTCACTAAAAAGAGATCTTTTGTTTTGAGTTTCATAGTGAACAGTGAAGGAATTGAGAGGAAGACACGTTTGTTTCAATGCTAAATGGGGTAGCTAACAGCAGCAAATGATCATTGCAGTTTCTACATTGTTTGTGTGCATTTCAAAATAGTGAGGCACAAACATCAGAATGTCAATTTTGGCTGTAATTGAAGAGAGGAACAGTAAATAGTAAAGTAAAACCTACTGCAAAGCTAGAGGCTTCATTTCTTTTTTCTCTATTGTTTTCCACAACTACACTTACCAAACTACGTGTGTTTTTAAGATAACTGAGGGTGTCGTCGTGGTCTTGTATCCTTAAATATTATGCTGAGAAGAAATGCAGCCACAGCCCAATAAAATTATGAATACTATTTATCATTCCCTAGACTCCTTGTAGTCTTCAATTAAATTCCTAAATTAACCTTACTGATTCTTAACTTCATAACACAGGAAGAGTTGTCTTGAAGATAACTCCTAGTCACATATGAAAATGTGTCTCTTTAGTCATAATGAACAAGAGGAAGGCCTGCAGGTTCAGAGAATTGAGCTGGCCCTACAGAGCTGAAGAAAATGTTTAAGTATGCTAGAAAAAAAAATAGGTAAAAAAGAAAGGGTGAAGAGCAATCTAAACATAGCATGAAGTAAGCAGCAGAAGGCAGAGAATAAAACAACTGAGATATGTGAGGGAAGGTATACTTTCATTACAAGGAAAGTATCAAATTTGTCTAGAAAGACCTAAAGCCAGAATATAGAAGAGCACTGATTTTACAACAACAACAAAAAAACCCACCGTAAATCCTCTCAAGCCACACTGCAGACAAAACTTGCATACTCATAAATTTAGGTAATACCATCTAGGTATATATCTATATTATAACTGCCAGTGCACACTAATATAATAGAGAACAAGAACTTGCAATTAGATCTCACATAGCACAGTTCTCTGCATAAGGCACCCAACTGCAGACCCTCTTATGTTTCATTTCAACCACTTCCTAACGACCATTTTTAAATATACCATCTGCAAAAGCAATAGATAGAATATAGAAAAGTTGAACAGATGTCTCACTTTTTAAAAAGCACTTAATGGTTTCAACATTTGATTTTTGGGAAGCTGGGTCTTTAATGTATGCAATGTTTTATGCCTATAAGGAACAGTTGTGTGAACTGAAGAGAGAACACTGGAAAAAGTGAATCACTGCCCTGTGATCTGCTTGATCTAGGCCCAATTTCCTTGCATTTCAATCATTAAATACCACTCCTGGCTGTTTAAAACTGCAGTTAAGTCAAGACAAGTCCCACTAGATAAGAGATACTAGATTCTCCTGTCAGAGTTTTTTTTGAAAAGCACACGAAACTGATTGCAAAATAACTACTGTTAAAAGCAGGGAACACTGTGATTATTTGAAAAAAAAAAAAACATCTTATAAACAAAAAATAAATTTGTCCCTTTAATTCCGTCATACTCTGGACTTCCAGCTCAGATGTCATTAGCTTTATTCCACAATGTACTGAAAAAAAACATTACTGCAAAAATTCTACCAGGACCCCACAAACAAAGACTGGATTTTTTCCACTTGGAATAAGAATTGGTATCATTTTCCATATGGCTTTGCTTACTTTCAGTTCTAAATATGAAAACATTGTAAACGGAAACAGGCACAGAAGAGTTATCAAATCCTGTTAGAGACAAAACCTGGACACACATGCAACATCACAAGGGAGAAAGGCTTGGACTTAAACTGAAATTCCAACACAGCTGATAAACTCAAAATAAATCATTGCATTTTTATCAAAATTTGAGTTCTGCTTTTCAGGTTTGCTTTTTGGGGGCTGCTGGTTTCTTTTTCTTTTTTGTTCGTTTGTTTTTTTCCTCAGCACTGTCCGCATAAAATGCATTTGCTATTTTGACAGCCCTGATGTGTAAAGCATGGGTAAATGAGCGATTTTTAACAGGCGGCTTCCCACTGCCAACCAAACAAAAACATCTATTTTCCTGAAATCCAGCCAAGCAGCTGTATTTCAGAAAGGTTCCATTTCATTCCTAGTTTGGAAAGAAAGAACACTGCTTTACAATCTATTATTTGCATTCGCCGAAATTAACAGGCCTCTGCTTCTCAGGTGCAATATGACAGTGAAATATTTTAAGCTTGAACTGCACAAAAATGATGTTACATGAAAGTAAGAGGAAAAATGAGTTTTGGTTTCAAAGTGCTTGCCAACTGACAGTTTGTGCTTTCTGCAACCTATGACAATTTACAGACTGATCAGAAAGCCACCTACTGCTCAGGACATATGAATTTGGTAGATTACTCACAGTAAGGATTCAGCTGTGATAGATACTCATGACTTCAGTGGCAAGTAAAATGTCTCCAATTTTACTGCACCATTCTGTGTTTAGAACACCATCTTTACTCCAATAGGAGCATCCCCCATTTCCACTGATAATTCCTGAGAACTGTTTCAGTCATACATAAAAAAGCCATAAGAGGGAGGAGAGCTTTCCTTACAGTTTGAGTTTCTTCTTTCATACATCTTCTGTAATGCAATTATAAATTACACTGAGGAACAACACAAAGGCCAGATGTCTCTGCACTCAGCTTGTTAGACATTGTATCAGCACTGTGTCAAAGATATTACTGAAACCATATAATCAAATGAACTTACCAGTAGAGAAAACAAGAACAGTGTTGTTCCAAAGACCATATTCTTTCAGAGCATCAGTAAGATTTCCTACAGCTTCATCCATAAGAGACACCATTCCTGCATAACGGCGCCTCTTTACATCTTTAATGGAGGAATATGGTTTCATGTACTCTTCAGAAACCTCAAGAGGTTCATGGACAGACTGAAAAGCAAGGTAGAGAAAAAGGGGCTGGGGTGGAAGAGAGAGAATGTAAATCAGTTTAACACAAAGCACTACATGCAAAAAAATGTTTTAATGCATTAACAGGTATAGGAGTTTATTCTAGACTTCTAATTTGAGTGTTTGGTAAAATCATAGAGAAGACTATTCTAGGAGCTATTGAAATACACTTGAAAGACAATGCAGCCTTTAGTTATAGCCAGCACAGGTTCTCAAGAGGATGGTCTTGTTTATCTGATTTAATTTTCTTTTATGACAAGGTTATCGATCTTGTTGACCAGTGGAAGTCATTCTGGAGTTCAGCAAACTTTTCAATACTGTTTCTCACAGTACCCTTCTGGGTAAAATGTCCAGCATGCAGCCAGCCAAAAAACAGAATATGATGGATGAACAACTGGCTGATGTCACACACAAGGATTACAGTAAATGAGGTTACATCAGGCTAGCAGCCAGTCACTACTGGAATACTGCAGGGTTCTATTTTGGGGCCAGTTCTCTTCAATGTTTTTATAAATGATCTGAATCTCTGAATCCAGGATTTGAACTCATGCTATTAAGAGGACCTTCGATAAAATTAAAGAGGACCTTTGATAAAAGACTTATCCAAAGGTGTGAGAAAACAACAACTATACCTTCTCTTCATAACAAAGTTATGAGTTTTTTCTCTGAAAAAACTATGCTTTCTACTCTCTTTTTAGGGGAGCAACAAAAATACGCTAGAACATTTTTATAAATTCACTGCTCCTATTATTAAAAATAAAATGGAGAAGGGTAGTAGGCCAGGGTTGTGCAAACCAAACTCATTTGGACAGGGACGAAAGATGAGTTTTATTGGTGCTACTTCTCACATTTAGCTGCTCTCTGTGTAACCTTCTGAAAAGCCCAGATACAACCTCTGCATTATTATTTCATTTTTAGTTTTATTTTTAATAAATTCAGTGCGAGTAAGAACTGCTGACTCTACCTTCTCGGTTTTATGATTGGCTATAAGGTCTATAGCTCTTTCTGTAAATAAATTTGTGGAGTACATGTTTTTAAACCCAGTTGCAACTTCTTCTCCATCGCGGAAGTCCAGAGCACAGCGTGTTACATTCTTTGCTTTGATTAACACACAGTGATCATGCGAATAATAATCCTCACTCCCCAGAAGATAACCTAGAAAGGATGAGAAGAGGTCCATATAACATCACAGAAGCAGGCGAAAGAAGACACAAATAAAAATGTCAAAACTTTACAGCTTTTGAGATGAGAAACTCATCCAACTTCTAATAATCTGTACTGACAGCCCGTGATAGGACTAAATAGCTCAACACTTAACACACAGACTTTTTATTACTACTACAGATAGTAATTTCACTGCATACAAAATAGTCTGAAAACAGCTCAGTGGCATTTATGTGCAAGTCTTTGACAAAAGTTATAAACTAACACACAGTTAGTGAAATAAGTGACCTATCCCAGTAATCCTATGCATTTATATCTGGTACAATTTTGCATAATTGCTTTTTCATATATGACTTTTCTCTTCTTTGGAAAGTTTGGACAACGTTTTCTTAGTGCTTGTTTGTTTGTTTTGTTGGTTGTTATTTGGTGATTTTTTCCTCATATTTATTTAAAAACACACAAAAATGACGTGTCTCTTCTGTTATAAAGTAATTTTTGATCCACTGCTGCCGCCAACCGGTGAAAAGAAGATATTACAATTTGAAGATAACCGAAAGACAAAAATAGCTAGAGCTACTGATCTGCTCCCACCAAGAACTATACTGTTGAGCATCGAATGCCTTTACTTCTTATTCACCAGAAATGAAACCCTTTAGAATTATTCAAATCTCATAATTATTGCTTCTATAATTAGGTTTCAGATGTATGTTTCAATACCCTAGAAAAGAAAAAAAAAAAAAAGGCAAAGTCTGCAAAATTATATTATTATGAAATTCTGCAAAACCAAACTAAAGCTGAGGACAAAACTTCAAAATGGAAGAACTCTACTTGAATCTTATTCAAGAGCTTCAAGTATTATTAGTCATGCAAAAAATATAAGTACAGAAAGAATAAAGAGATATTAAAACACAAAACACTCCCTGCATTTTTTGGTCCAAGAAAGGCTTTTCTTTCAAAGCGTAAATAGTGATTTTGTGTGCCTCCTTCAATTTATTCCAACTAAAAATTTCATTTTTCTATTCTGAGTGTCCACTGGGGGAGACACCTTCAAGCCTGTTAAAGAATGAAAAGACTCTAACTGCAATCAAAACCTGGTGGAATTAAATGAACATAACAGGGTATCAAACCACCACGTGCTCTGAAAAAGAAGTCCCTTAGTGTCATGCTGGGCACCGATGAGAACACTTAGAGGCAACAGTGGCCCAGTATTAAATCCTGCTCATTCCTAGGGTGAGATTTCACGGTGAGTGTAAGCCTCCAGCTACATCTGTGCTGTCAAAAAGAACACAAGCTCATAGAAGAAATCGGAGCAGACAGCCAATGTGGGAAGAGGCATAAACATTCAAGCAATGATCCACCATATTATGATTCCTATTTATTAGCTTCATTCAGCTGTGAAGCCATAGTCTCAAGCTCCGTTAAGAGTCAAGAGACAAACATTAAAGGAACTGTTCTTCCCACCATTTTCAACTTGAATAATCAGTATCTACAAGGGAATATAGCACAACCAGGCTCTTAATCTGGATACCTAGCATTAGAAGAGTGTGGGCTTCAGAAAGCACAGATGAAGTTTCTCTATCTTAATTTCCCAGCTGTAAAACTAGGCAGTGGCAATTAATAGTGACAAAGTTATTTTCAAGATGACGTGTTTTGAATTTTTCTGTTCAACTACAGTTTTTTGAATCCAACCAAGTGGATATTAACAACTTTGTATTCAGTTTCAGGTGACACGGGGTGTGTTAGTGATAGCCCCATTCAAATAACACCAAGGATATTTGTGTAAAGTTATGAAACATCTAATTAATACTTGGAAAGGAAACTTTGTGAGAGGAAAAATATGTAATGCTAGTTACAAATTGCTCTGTAACATAAACATAGTTGGACAATCTAATTCTGGCCTTTTGTTTGTTTGTTTGTTTTAAATCTAGGTGACTGACTTCCTGTCTTTTAAATTCCTGCAACATTTTGAATGTTGTTTCATAAAGGCTCTCACACTACATTCCTTTCCATAGGAAGTGGAAAATCAGTGATATTCTATTCATAAAGCATGAAGATAGTACAGTGTGATGCCTACTTATCTCCCTTTTAAATGTACCAGCTTACTGTAACTTTAATACTATTTTCAGAGCAAACTATGTCTACTGTTTGATCTAACCCAAAATGTTGAGTTTAGAGATACTTCTAGAAAATTAAACCAGTCACTACACCTTAAATCTTCTTGCCAACATGGAACACACTTAAATACAGTTATTTGAAGATAAATGCTTTTTTAAGAGGGACTCAATAATTATGGCATTTTCTTCAATAAATTGTAAGGCTTGGACATACGTTTAATACACCAATGCATTTTAAACAGTTACACACTGCAAATAAGCATACACAAACATTCACTTACACTAACATACACTAACAGTAAATATGTCCTTAGAAGAATCAAGCACTCTCGCATCATTTTTAACACCACATTTACTGCACAGATTAAATCTAACCATTACCAAAGTAAGTATCAAATCCTCTGCGGGTTGGGAGGCATTCCTTCCTATACATCCCTAAATGCCACTTCCCCACCATGTGAGTAACATATCCTGCATCTTTAAGCAGCTCTGGGAGGAGTTTCTCATCAAGTGGTAGACAGCTGGGCTGGCACGGCCAAATTATTTGGTGTTGTAAACCCGTGTGGATCTAGCAAGGAAAAGAAAGAAGAAAGATTACTTACAATGCTATGACACATGTACGTAGGCTACAGATCAGGTCCAAAAATAAAAAATACTATACAGCAGGCTAGCATCAGCTTCAGGGCCTGTTTTCTCTGACATAATACTGAGGAAGTTCGGGAACCCAAAGATGGAGGATGTAGAGGAAGACAATGAAATAGCACTGCTGGTGCTAAGAAGAGGATCTTTTCAGGTGGAAACCAAGTACAAACATGAGAAGATAAAAAGGAAAAAAAGAAGAAAAAAAAAGCCTTTTGGGCTTCCATTGAAAAACCTACCCCTTAATAACTACCAAACTACCACTACAGTTTTTCTGTTAGACTTCTAACTACTCCATCTGTGTTTATAAACTTAACAAGTGGTGAATTGTGTATCTCTTCACAAAAGTATGACCAGTAATGAGTCTGATTAGTACACTGTGCTAAATACAAGAAACCTCTTCCATGACTACATACCATAAGCTAAATTTTGTCAATTCCCTTATCTTTGACAACACAGACAGTGGGATCAAGTTTATCCGCAGCAAGTTTGCTGATGACATCAAACTGAGTGCTACAGGTGATATGAGGAAGTGATGCCATCCAGATTGACCTGGACAGGCTTGAATAGTGGACCCATGAGAACCTAATAAGTTTCAACAATACCAAGTACAAGGGCAATCCTAGGTATGTGTACAGACTGGGAGAAAAACTCATTGGGAGCAGACCTGCAGAGAAGGACTTGGGGGTTCTGGTGGACAAAAAGCTGGACGTGACCCAGCAGTGTGCATTTGCAGCCCAAATATCCAACAATACCCTGGGCTGCATTAAAAGAGGGGTGGCCAGTAGGGAGAGAAAGATGACCATCCCACTCTGCCCTCATCAGGCCCCATCTGAAATAGATGGGTCCAGATCTTGAGCCCCTAGTAGAGAAGTGATGGAGAGCTGTTGGAGCAGGTCTAGAAGACGGCCACAAAGATGATCACAGGGCTGGAGCACCTCTACTATACAGAAAGGTTGAGAGACTTGGGTTTATTGAGCATGGAGAAGAGAAGGCTCAAAGGAGACTCACTGCAGCCTTCCAGTACTCTAAGAGAGCTTACAAACAGGAGCTGGACCAACTTTTTACACAGCCTAATAGTGACTAGGACAAGCGGCTTTAAACTAAGAAAGTAGAGATTATATTAGATGTTAGGGAGAATTTTTTCACTGAGAGGGTGGGTGAGTTGATGGAACAGACTGCGCAAAGAAGCTGTGGCTGCCCCATCCCTAGAGCTGTTCAATGCCAGTCTGGGTGGGTGCTGGGCAGCCTGATCTCGTGGGTCTCATCTCTGTCCACAGCAAGTGGGTTGGAACTGGGTAAGCTTTAAGGTCCTTTCCAAATCAAGCTATTCTGTCATCTCCCACCAAAAAGAAAAACAAAACAAATCAAAAATAAACCTAGAATAGAAAACACACTGTGCATGTTTCTTTCTGGCTCAGACTCAGTGACAATACCATACCCAACTGTAACACTGTGAATTCTTACTATCTTTGTGATTGGTTAAGAGAGGACTTGCAGCAAACTGGTAACTAGTGAAACAGAACTGTAACAATCTTGTGAAGGCCCCAAAGCAGACAGTTGCACTGTAACACTTCTGAAAAGTTGCATAACAAACACATGTTGCATGCAAGCACAATGCAGAAATCAAGAGTTAGCTACCTTGCTTAAGGAGGTCTTGGGTCCCCCCCTCCAATTATGACCCTCCACGACCATCATGCAAAGGGAGAAGCACAGCCAGTACAGCATATGCATGGCACGATACCAGACACCTTCTGGCTGTTGCCTGGCCCAATTGGAAGGGGCCATCATAGAATCATAGAATCATAGAATTACTCAGGTTGGAAGGG
>PPHD01024201.1:0-12206 GCA_002909625.1 Bambusicola thoracicus
GCTTCCAAAATATGTAGTTTTTATGCCTGCTCCAGTTAGTACAACTATCATTTAATAATCTTTTATACTAATTGTGTAGAAGATAAATTTACAGTGAAAATGCTCAATTTATTCCTGTGGAAAAGAGCCAATTGGTTCTCTGTTTTCCATAGAAATTGAAATTCATCAATACTTCAGTCGCTGGTATTCCAGTTCATTTAAAATTCATTGTCAGCTCTTTGAGAAAAAGATAGCAAGTCGTCATTTCAATGCATGCCACCTTTGAAGCCATAATAGATGTTTAAAGGAATCACTATGCATGTACAGATACAGCTGTGGAGCCAGTGCTTGAACTAATATAGTGCAAATAGCATCATGATGCAAGTAGTAATGCAATAAAAATGGTCCATTTATAATGTATTTCTTATTGTGTTAAGCATTAATCATGTCCTATAAGTAGCAACAAAATCATGTTAGACTGAAGATTACTCCGTGTTTATGCTAGGAAAGTTTTGATAACAGTTGGAAAGTTCCTAGTTTAGAGTAATTCAACTAATATTATTCCAGAATATTTGTGAAATAATTTATTAAAGGCATGCACATTTGATCCAGTGCCATAATCGCCTGCAATTCTAGTCCTAAAATAGTGATAATTCATCAAAGCTTGTTGTGAAATGTAAAGTAAGCCACAGTATCTTGCACAAATGAAGCTCCATTTGACATTTTAGACCTCTCAAAAAGAGTGTTTTTTTCCTCCCCTGAAGCCCCATACAAAATCAGCCTTAGTGCCAGAAGAGCAAGCGGACACCCCACTGCTCCAGCATCCCAGAGAAACAGATGCTTTGAAAGCAAGTGCAGTCTGAAGTCGTAGTGTGATGTCGGAGTTCAGAACTGAACGTTTTGGAGAGCCCAAGCAGTTAATTTTGATTCAGGCACAAACAAAAGCCTTCCAGCGACTGCTGGGGGAATGAAGCATCCACTCACCTTCCAAAATTGTTTGTACCAAGCAGCATATTTTGTTTCCAGTTTACAATGTTTCTGTAAATTTGTTTGTATGCATTTGGAGGAAGTATCACAACAATTGCTAACAGATGAGTGATCTAAGCATTGAGAAGTGGAGGGGATGAAAAAACCTATAACTTCATTTGGACTTGTCTATTTTTCCAAACTTTGGCTTTGTTTTACATGCTTTTGCCTGAATGTGCAGATCTGCAAAGCACCGCATTGGAGCCAGATCTGCAATCTTCAATGGAAGTTCGTGTTTAGGTGGAAGCTGTAGCTGGGTATGTCCACTTGCTGCTTCTCCATTTCTGAATGCCACAGAGCTCATCCCTGACCTGGCCACAGGCTAACACTGCCCGAAGTATTTTTCTGCTGTATTGGTGAATTAGTCTGTCTGATCACTCAGGAGGGAGCAGGATCATGTCACAGAGGCAAGGTAATGCAAGTCCCCTCCTTCACATGGCTGCAGGGTCCCAGATTGGTTTACAAATTCAATGCTTCCCTTCTACCATATATCACAGCAGAGTCCATCTTATTTCACCATCCCTCGAGCTGTGCAAAAGACCTCCAGAGTAATAGCTTAATGTTCTCCTTTAAATGTTTTTCTTTTTAATTATTTTGTCAAGAAAGCAATAAAGCATCATCTTAAGGAGCTTCTATAAATTCGTGAGGCTAATAAAATCTCTGGATGATGGCACAGGTTTGGAGCAGTTAACATTAAATTTTAATGTATTGGGCCAGTCATTCTGAAATCATTTACTGTTCCTGAGCCCACATCACTTGCAGTCAAGCACCGGAGAGCTCCCGTATGAAGAGCTACTTGAAACCCGTTGCATGCTCAGTGCCTCACCTTTTCTTCTTTCTTTTCTTTTAACAATTAATATGGGGCTATATTCAGTTATTTTATAGCCTCCATAAAATGAATACTGTGTTAAGGACCCCCTTTATTTCAGTCATTCGGTTAAAGGTCTTCTGCAGCTCAGAAATCAATTTCTGCTTCTCCCTGGAGTGGCTGGAATTGCATCTAGGACTAATGCCGGGGCAGGCACTCCCCAGCCCTGTCAGCATCTATAGTGAGGTTTGTCCCGTACAACAGCCAAATGTGTGCCTGGGAGCAGGTTTTTGGAGGAGGAGGGGCCAGATCTGTACCCCAGAGCAGGGATGTGCAGCTGAGTAGCTGGTGCTGGAGAGAGGAAGGTGAGAAGGCTTAGGTTTCTGCTTGGGAAACTGTGTGCAAAGCTCCAGGGAGAGGTGGGGCCCTTCTCCTGCAGTATTAAGCAGATAAGCACGGTACAGGTGTTGTTAGCATTTCCATTTGTCAGGCTTCAAGAATTTACTCACCTGCTTAACATAGTTAACATATGGCAAAACCTGGTTCTTGAACACAGATCTCCTGACCTTTCTGCCTGTGTCTTTATCATGGGATTCATCTCCTGCATTTTGTCAGGAGGGATTTCTGCAAGGCATGGGCTGGCACAGTTACACTTTCCTTAGCAGATAAAACGGCCAAGCAGTGTGTGTGTCTTAGCAGATTCCTATTTTACAGCAAGCACCTTCTGGCTGTGTGATATAGATGCTACAAGGAACTGGGATTTAATTCTTTATAGCTTCTTGAAGCACAGATAATGCTAATTGTCTCAGATCTTGTTCACATCACCTATTTAGAAACTGCAGCAGTAATATTCCATGAATGTTTTCTTTGCCTATTTTATTTTTCTCTTTTATCTATGTGATTTCCAATGCAGCTGACCTGGGAAGGATGAACTCCAGCTTCCTCTCTTGAAAGCTGAGTTGTTTTAGCATTTAGTTTCTGAATTCAGTGATGAGATGCAATTTAGTTTGGGTTTTGGCTTAGTTTTATATGTGTTTTGGTTCCTTTCCACCCATTTCCCTTCCAAAGTAGAAACAGACAGCAAAGGGGGAAAGCACAAACCATAAAAGAAGAAATGAACTGGTAAGACTGAAACCTCATTGACAGCGTCGCAAGAAAGACCCATGCAAATGCTGACTATAATTTTAACCTTAATCTCCATTTTCTGTTTTTCATCTCAGCAGTAGCTGCATCCAGTGACCAGAGCCAGATTCCTATAATTGTTGTGTCTGTAACAGTGGGAGTTATTCTGCTGGCTGTTGTTATCGGTTTCCTTCTCAGTGGAAGGTAAGAGAAGAAGCTGTGTATTTACACTTCTCCAACTTTTGTAATAACTTTTATCTGACCAGCTGATTAGCACAATTTAGGCGAGAGCAGCATGTGAACAGAGCTGTCAAGCAGTAGTGCTGTAAAGCAGCATGAGGGTGGGCTGATTGATCTGTTTGGACAGACAGGAATCGCGAATGTGTGCTCACAGATGTAGTTCACTTCTCAATGATTTTCATGTCTGTGTAGACTGGCCCTGATTATTAGATTTGATTCTCGCTGGAGTGTTTTCATATTACTTTAAAAATAAGCAGAACTTGTTGCAATAGGTAAAATATTCTAAAGCCCATATGTTTGCACTCAGACCTTGCAGTAGGCTTTTCTCGCAGAGGAAATGTGGCTTCAGGAAAACGCTTGTGAAGAACAAGAGAAGAATTCCATCCAAATGGCTAAATGCCCTAAGTTTGGTCAGGTCTGGATTTCATTTTTCATGTGTAGGATGCTAATATTTTCCCCATGCACTAATAAATTATGCAGAGAGATCCTCATGTGGAGGGACTTGCTCAGCTTTAAGCCATCAAACAATCCCATAGACTTCTCATGTGCTTAAACATAGGCAAGTGATAAAAGGCTGGACTACACAATCTTTGACAACTGTAATGGGAGTTGATGGAACTTGTTGGTGAACAAGGAATTGTGGTATTGGGGGAAAATCTGTCTTATGTCAGGATCTGTTTGTACTGAGTCACTAAACTTATGTAGCAGCCAACACACGAGGCAATTTTTTATATACTACACATGTATTCTTTGCAGTCAGTGCAGTACCTGTCAAAACATAGTGCATTTATTTAAATGGCAGCAGTCAAACAGTGCAGCGTCATTCATGCATAGCAGTCTGAGGTGCCGCACCAGTATAGCATCTATTGGTGATTTTGAATTTGTTTTCAATGCAAAATAAACACTTCAGCTTAGAAAGTGCCTCACAGTCTTGCTTTCTTGAGCTTGGGTCTAGCAAGGTGACTATACGTTGCAAGACACTGTGTTAGTAATAGTTAAAAGATACTGGCAGAGGAACTGCACTGATGCTGAACGTATTAGCTGAGGGTCTTGTTTCAAAGAGGAACTGGAAATGTTTGTCAGTGAACACACTGCAGTGAAATCCAGCCGGGCTGAACAGCTTTGTCCCCAGTCATACAGCATCTGTAGAAAGCCACAGTTATTTCCTGTCCTGACAGGTAAGTGGTTGCCAGACTCCTCCCCAGTAAAGGTCAGAAACTGACAAACACTTCCAACTCAGCCATTCAGACTCCTGTCATCTGCTTTGAGAGACTTGTTGGGCTTAAAAATAGGAAAATAAATGCTCTGGTTTGCATGAGAAGCAAGCAACAGCATGGGGCAGAGTGTAAATGGTTACACACCGTTCACACTAGTGGCTACAGAAAAGCTGTTGGCAAAAAGACGTGGCTCCAAACTCTGTGAGCTGGTGTTCAAATCCCTCTTTAAAGGCTGGAGCGTTTGGGTCAGATCCTTGTTCCAGCCAGCCAGGGGGATGTGGACTTGACCTCCATCAGCCTCAATGCATGTTTTTATCAACAGACAGGAGGGACATTTGTGTGACTGCAGAAAAGCTGTGGATGTAGCGTTTGCATCTGCAGAAAGGAACCTTTAGGCATGAATTTCAGGTGGAGGGACACACGTCCCTTCGTAGCCGTATCTAGTGGCTGTGGCTCTGCACACAGGCATTGGACATGGTAAGGATCCCTTTGTTGAGGACATGCGCTCGCACTTGGCCTTTTCTGTTCCTACCCTGCTCAGATCTGAGCAAGCAGTTGCACAACTGAGCCATTTGTCAGCAATTTTAGTTAGCTATGGCCTTCTGTCCTTTGCCCTGGTGGGCTTTCCAGGATGTGCTTCCTCTTGGCTCTTTATCCCTCAATATATTTGTAAAGCCCTTGACTTCTGTGGCTGGAGTTTTATCCCCTCCTCTTCTGCTGCCTTAATCTTCCTGTCCTGTACTCTCACCAACCTGCATGAAACTCCAGGCAGCTGTAGGCTCCTGGGAGCTTCTCCATGGTACCACGCTGAGAGTAGAAGGGGCAAGTGCAGGGGCTGGAGGAGTTTGCTGGTTTACATTCATTTTCTCTGCTATCTGGATGGAGAACCAAGCAAAGCAGGCTTGTGGTAGACCAGCCTGGGAACGAGCCCGATGAATAAATGGTTAAGGAAGATAAACCTTCATTTGGAACTGCTGACATCCCTCTTTGACATGGGCCTCGGCCTGAGACTGCTGTTGCAGACCTCCAGGTACTACATCTCCATGGGTTGTACTGTCTCCAGGGCACAAAAGAGGAACTACGTCCATTTTCAGATTGTTAATCCTTCTGCTGGAGGTGGTAGAGGAGCCTCCAGCGCCAAAGTTTGGTCTGTCATTAGAAAATTAGTTTCAACGCTGCAGTTCTTGGCCACTTTAGGTTCCTGTGTATTTTAAAGCCTGTCTACTGTGCGGAGTAACTCTTCAAAACAGGAAAATAAACCCCAGAAAGCTGACAGCCAATTTGAAATTAAAGCAAAACAAAAAATTTGCTCCTGTTTGAAAGAAGCAGAAATGCCAGTGAAATGTGTCAGTCATGCGGCTTTGCCTTGGATACAGTTTCAAGACAATTCATGGAGTGACTCTCATGCTGTGACATTGCAGAGATGATAAATGCATTCCAAGTCATAGGATAATCCCTTTCTGAAGCTGTTAACCTGTTTCTGTTTCTGTAAGACTTTCCTCTATCTTTAGAGAGGTTATGTGTTCCAGCACTTAGTACTAGGGAGTTAAATTTTCTTTTCTATTTCTTTCTTATAATTACTTTTAGAAAAACAGACATTTTGAACTCCAGGATTTGCTCCAGCTCAAATCACACTGCTTTCCATGCTGAGCAAGCTGTGAAGAGTCCAAGCACTTTCTCCTCTCTGCATAATGTAGGAGGGCAGGTACTGTCCAGCAGCTAAGCTACAAGAGAAACCTCTCAGTCTGCCGCAGTGAGGACGTAGCCCAGCCACTGCTGCAAATGAACACCTCATCTCTGGCTCCATGCTGTTCCCAGGCACCGTGGGAGTTCCTAGGCACATCAGAATTAGGATATTGCTCTCTAATATGCTTTATGGTGTATCTCTTTGTGCTAGCCCTCCCACGTTCTGGGCAAAGGCAAGCATCTCAGGAGGCAGGGCACTGAGAGCACTTGAGGGAGCTGGCAGAAGAGTGCAGGGACTTAAGAGCAGCCCTCCTCATGCTCACAGTTCAGAAAGTAATTTTCTAGCAGTAGACCTCAGGAGTTTGCTGGCTCCATAGGCTTTTTATTTTCTGCTGGAGCCCTGGAGGCAGAAGTTTCCACACCTCTTCCCTTTTTGCTTTCAAATATCTCTACAGCTTCTCGGTTCTTTTGAACAAATGTAAATAACAGCTTGGCATTTCCCGTTGGCTGCTGGCCCTAAACCAAAGGTCAGCTGAACGTTAGTCACAGTGGCATTTCCACAAGCCAGCGTCCATCTGTGGAAATGAGCTTTGTTTCTGAAGCTGGAGGTTCCTGGGAATTTGAAAATGAATGCGCTTTGCCCGAAACAATTAAGCTGCATTTCTGAGCTGATGTACTTGCAGATGCTTAAGAAAACGCCTCCTGTAAATAATGCGTCCTCTGACCAAGGTCATAAATACCACTAAGCAAAATAGCTGGGAACCGCTGAAGTCTCCTGCTCTGTGCATCAAGGGCATATTAATTATATAACAATCAGGGTTACAAATCAAAGAGATTCACTAAATCAGACTGTGCTTGTCTGGGCAAAAAAAAAAGAAAAGTGGATTGAAAATCTATTATTAAACCAGAAACAAGCATTAAATTAAAGAACATAGAGTTATTATCTTTGTTTTCTTAGGAATGTGTTATTCCCAACGGCAGAATACATTTTACAGATACAGGAGAGCTAAATTTTGCTTTCTTAGCAATGCTTGAATCAGTTACCACTTGCATTGTTGTCCCTGATTGAAGTATATAGTAATCTGAAATTGTTAGACTTTTGCTTGAGTTGTCAGACAATGCCAGTAGCAAAGATGCGTGCTACACATTGCAAGGGGAATAAGGTGCTGCATCTGTTGTTGTGGTATCAGCCCTCAAATCCTACAAACCCAGACAGGAGGTGAGGTACAGCCCAGCCAAAACAGGTTTCCATCAGCCTGGGAAGGAGACCCACAGCTCCAGAGCAGTTTTCCCTGCATTGTCCCTCGGGCGTTGTTTGCAAAACTGAAGGGATATTGGGGTCAGTCTTAAGAGACTGGAGCTCCCTGCGGTCCTCCAGGCAATAGAGCTTTGCAGCATTAAACAAAGGAGTAGGCTTCTACAGAGTAAAATGGGAATGCTATTAGGTCAGTGCTAAGCATGTTTGCAAAAGCTGCTGAAAATAACTAAGAAGTGTACTGTGCATCTGCATTTATAGCCAGCTACCCGTTATGGTTGACTTTTCAATCTGAAGTGATCTCCCAAAGAACTGGACAGAGGTTTTTACAGAATTTAAGAAAAATAAATTTGAAGCAGCAAAAATTGCCCCTCTCCCCGTGCTGTGCATACATAGAAAGACACTTCTGGCAAGAAACTGGCTTTGGAAAGACAAAGCAAAGACAAATATTCCCACCTGGGTATTGGCAATTAGAAGCTTCTGCACTGGAGTATCCATCCTTGACCTTAGCTGATTTAGACTTTTAAATATCAGCCCCTGTGGTGGCAGAGGGCTAGTTTCTGGACACAAATATGTGCATCTTGTTAAAAAGTGACTTTCATAGAGTACAGAGGTTGAGAGGACTGTGGTGTATATCCCAGGTCCCAAGCCAGCATGTGCAGCCTTCTGTGATGTGGAAGGTCAAAATGAATTTTTCTACAGCCCCCTCCTGACCCGCCACATCTTTTTCCAAGATGTGTCAGGGCTTAAAATAGTTCACTTCTTCAATATTTCCATAGGAAACAGGAGACAGGTCATACATAGCATTTTTCATAGAGAGGATTTTTCCGGCATGAGTCACAGTTTTTGTTAGTTGTGACTTTAAAGAGGATTTTTATCTCTACATTCCTGCCTATTCTTCCTTCTTCCTACAGGACATTGTCTCCCATGATTTGTAGCCATTTTATTGATAGTGCCTGTTGCCAAATATCCCCTGTAGTCCATCTGGCAACAGGAAGGATTTTGCCGGAGAAACTATTGCTCTTGCCAAGTCAAGATTCCTATTCACCAAGAGGAGGTAGGGTGTAGTGCCCCCTGCTTTTGGGTCAGCATTCTCACTGTCCCCATCACATTAAGAGCCTCTTTGCTCTTTATTCCTGCCTTTTGCAGGAGAGAAGTGTTAGCAGCATTGTTATTCAGGATCCCTCTCCAAAACAGAAGCACTCCTATCCTTCCCTTTCTCCACAGGCTGATGCCACCCCAGAGCTGGTGTGGAAATTTGCTGCCCATAGTCCTTACATTTACTGTCTTGCCTCTAGGTTACCTAGATCAGTTTGGCCATTTTGCATGCTCCAACACCTTATTTCTTTTTCCTTCTGAACACCCGTGGGCTTAGTACTTCTGTACAAACACACAGCAAGCCAGTCTAAGTAGCTGCAGTTTAGAGAAGGACTGAAGGACCCAGGCTAATCTGCTTTCAGATGAGCCTGGCTTCGTCAGTGATTAAGCTCCAAAAATGTATGAATTATTCCAGTAATAGCTGAGGGAATGGACAGAAGAACCACTGCAAATAGAAAACTGATTGGCACAAGCTCTGTCTGATCAGGGAAATGTGGGAGAGTACAGCAAAAGCTCCTCATCCGGATGATGCATTTGATGGCATTGTGGAAGTTCTTTGTCCACTTGGGCAAGAGAGCTGGGATGCCTTTCAAGCTGAAAATGCAGTTTGACTTCAGTGGTAGCAGCTCCAACGTGCTGCCAAGCACTGATGAAAGCCCCGTATGTGCACGTTTTGAAGTAGAGTTTTACAGTGTCTCTCTTGGCTGTGGAGTGGGTAGAGGATGAAGAAGAGAATCAGGCTGTTGTCCCGCTGCTCCTCTGAATATGTGAACATTCCATTCTCCTTTGGACACTAGATGTAGGAAGTGTGATCTCTCCTAGAGGCACACCATGTTGCAGCACTTTGCCTCTTATCTGCAGAAAAGGTTATCTGCACTTTCCGTGGCTTCGGAGTGTAATGCAAGGGATGTTTCCAAGTGTGCTTCCTTTCCCTGGAAGTGTTGCTTTCTTTTCCCATAGTGTATGTGTATATATTGCCTGCTTGGGCTTCTGCATTCTCAGTTATTATCTGTCACTAAGAGACATGTCTTAACATATGAAGTAGACATAGTTCAGTAGGAAAAAGAGGTGACTCCTTAAACATTATATAGGTCTGGGCTAAGTATAAATATATTCCCTGCAGTTGTCAGTGAGTATTGGTGTTCCTCTGGTGACTGAAACAAGCACGCTGAGTCTGGAAGTGCTCGGTGCAGAGCTGGTGTTCCAACCTGGAGATGCAGGGAGCAATCACAGGCATTGCTCAAGGCTGCAGGAAGGATTAGAAAAATCTTCCCAGAAATCCTCAAATATTGTGGTTTCTAATCACAAACCTCTAAAGAACATCCCATTAGAGCAACTTATTAAAAGCAGCGGATGAGGCTTTCATTTATCACGACTCCAGGTCTTCAACTTATAACTTTTATAAGCCTCGGCTCTGTACAGCAGTCTCGCTGAGATGCATCTCGCTACTAGAAATCTAGCTTAATTCCAAATGCTGTCTGGGTCATCTGCAGACCTGTGGTAAATTAATTACATTGATTGAAGGCACAGTTGTTGGGGCCTATCTTGCATATTTCATTAACAAAACATATAGTTCAGGGTTTGAAACAGTGCCAGGGGTGTTCAGTACTTCTAGCACAAGTTTATTAAAAGTTCACTCTCTGGACACTTGGGCTTGCAAACCACATGAGCATGAGTGGGGTCACCTTTGCTGGAGCTGGAGAACTGTTAGCTTAGCCTGTCCAAGATCACTGAAAATGGTAGTTGGGTCTAGCCAAGAAGCTGGGCCATGCTGGCAGGCCCAGCTCTCCCAGTGGTGATCTAAGAGGCCATGCTGCAGGCCCAGCTTTCTCAGCCTGGTCTCTGACCATCTGCAGCTATTCCCCAGGAAGCAAAGCTCCAAGCATTCAAAGCCAGCCTGGCACCTGTAAACGCTGCTGAGTTCTTTCACAGAGAAGGGGTTTTAACTCTGCAGGTGTTCTCTCAATAATGTTCCTTGTTATGCAGAAGCATCTTCAGCAAATTTGAGGGACCCCAACCATCTGCTGGAGCTGAGGAACAGCCCCCCACAAGCTCTCCCTGTGGTTTGCTGGTTGGTTCCAGTAAGGCTGGAGGAGACAGTGCGTGTGCACAGGTAGTTTTGAGGTCCTTAAGTCTGATCGCTTCCCAGTAAAGGTCTGCTTGCTGGTTAAAGATGTTAAGACCTTGAAGAAGTCCAGACATGTTTTACTGCGTGGTGATCCCTTACCTTGTCACAGCATTTGATCTTGTCTGGAAAACACTTACTTTCAAATCTTTAGTTTCTAAACTAAAAAAATCCCTACAAGGTGCGAGGAGACCAGGAAACTTCTCCTCCTGGGGTGACCATCAGGGCATGGTGCATGAGGGGTCTGCTGGAGTTTAACGTGCAGTTCTGTTGCCCTCAGAATTTTCATATCTTTATCTTTGATCAAATCAAGATGTCCTTTTACCATGAGCAGTAATGAATACTTCGTGCCATCAGGTTTAAGTACGCCATTGACTTACCTCTGTAAGTGCTCCTGGGACTGGAAAGTGAATTTTGTTGTTCACTGAACCAATTTAGTTTGTTTCTAATAGCTTTAGATTTTCCTCATGTTATACTTTTGAGTATTTTGACCCAAAGTGGCACAGCTCAGCACTGTGAGACTGGAGTGCAGGAGTAAGGCTGTATTAAGGCATACCTTGATATGGTCCCTTGCACTTGAGCGTTTTTTCTACCTCTAAAGAGAGCAGGATTTGAAGTACTCTGGGTTCAGTGCTGGGAGCAGGTTTTATTTCAGAGCAGCTCGGTTTCTGATGAGGTGCTTAAGTAGTTTTCTTTGTTTCAGAAACTAGTGAGCTCCTTTAACTGTATGGAAGTCATTGCTTTCAGGTTAATTGAACTGTTGTTTCAAAAACCTTAACTGTCATGCTGAGCAGCGTGGGAACATGTGGTGACAGCAACTGTTAGAAAGTGCCTGAGGGGGGGAAAGGACTCCTTGCTAAAATGTAAGCTAACTGGGGAGTGGTTATAGTCATCATAGCTGCAGTGATCTTTTAGAGACTTGTCTGCGCTCAAATCTTGTGAGGTTGAACCCAGAGAACAGCAGAGTCAACGCAAAAGAAAATAAGCATTGGTTCCTTTTGGCCTTCTCGGGGCTTTTGAGTCTTGGACATCCGGGGTTAAACTGGATCAAGAGATTTAGTGAAAGCTGAGCTTCTTCTGTATTAATGACTCCACAATGTGGGGCATTATAAAAATACCAAATATTGTCAATTATAGTGAAAATTAAAAAAAAAAAAAAGGCATTGCTGCTTATAAAATGCTGGCGAGTTGTTGTGCTGATGTGAAAGGAGCTTAGAGAGACATTCTTCACCAGTTCTAATTTAAGTAAGCACATAATCCAGTATATAATTCTGTAAATCATTGCATGCCTGAAGTTATTTTGCATCATAATTTAAGATGGTGCAGTTGCAGAATGTTAATTTTGACTAAATAGGTTATTTTAATGTGTTTAGGCATTGTAGGGTATACTTTAAAACTCAGAATGGCACAATTTTTATTTTTCCAAGAATACACGATGATTTTAGGAGAAATAATGAGAGATCATCGTCTGACTTTAGCTGGGGTATCTGTCTATGCTGCTGGGCCTGTGCTTGTGTGTGCTATTGAAGATCTTCCTGTTGTTTCTTCTGCCCTATGTTCTTTTTTTGGATATATGACTTCAGTAGTCTTGCTAACAGAAAATTGTCCATGGCACATTCCGTGGCAAGGCTGAAGGGCAATTGCTGAGGT
>PPHD01024202.1:0-12206 GCA_002909625.1 Bambusicola thoracicus
GATCATTTGAGTTGCTGCTCATCCCATAGCATTTTAAAGAGTGTGAGAACCAGGGGAAAAAATGCACACAACAGAAGTTATTCAGCTTACTATATGCAAATGAAAGTTGATTTTTTTTTTCCTCTAATACTTGGGGTGTTTTTGAAAGCTTGTAAAAGGGTGGCTCCACTCTAGTGAGTAGTTAACGCTATTTACCTGTAGTCACGTACCTTCGTGCCTGTGGGTGCTCCAACTCAGCAAGGAAGGAAGCAGCAGCCCTGCCCCAGCAGGGGAACTCAGCTCACTGCACAACCAGCTATCAACCATTACTTTTTGTCTCATGCCCAGAAGACTTGAAGATAAGGAAACAAGTTCTTTAGAGCATGTTTTATTTTTTCTTCCACATTAAGTATCACAGCAAGAACATCACAAGGCTGTTCTCAACCATGTCATATGGTTACCTATTTCTTGGATTTTCTTTTAGTAAGAAAGAAATGCTCTTGACTTAAAATGTTCAAGTACTTACACACTAGAAACAAGCCACACTCTTTTAAAACCAGTTTCACTGTACAAATATATATATATTTTGCAGAATTACAAATTGCTGTTTTCATTAGGCTAGTGACTACCATGGTGAAGGTGAAGCATAAACAATTGTTTGTCCTCATTAAATAAAGTATTAGTTCAGTTTAAAATTAACAAAAAATAGTCCCATGGGTCAACAAAAACAGGTAGATTAAGAATATTGCACATGTAAACCCAAGCAGCACTTAGACAACTCCCACCACCTCCACCAGGGATGCTACACACCCTTAAGAGAGAAAACAGTGCAACCAGAACTGCCTGATTAAAAACAAAACAGAAAACCAACAGAGTGGTAGGGCCTGCCTTCACACACCCACGTGCCAGGCTGTCCCTGACCACAGACAGTCCCTCACTCACCTCCTCTTGTCACTCAGCTGCAGCCAACTCGTGCACTGCAGCACTGCTTTCATTGAAGCACCTTTAGCAGGTAGCCCGTGCTCTGTAGCAGCAGGGTGCAGACACCTCTGAGCAGTGGAACAATGTGACTTGGAAGCAGAACTGGATTTTTTTTTTAACCTGCCTGACAGGGCTCTGTGCTGACAAGTTGGCCTCACACCCTCACCTCAGTCAAGCGTTCAGTTGAAGGCTCAGCCCTCTGGTGACTGCTTGCAGCAGCTTGGCTAGCACTTGTATACTGTTCCACTTTTGGAAAAGCTCAAGCTTCAGCATCAATGCAGAATATGTGCTTCACCCATCATAATGTTGCTTGAGATCACTGCAGAGACAAGGGCACCAAAACCTCTTGTTTGTTACACGCAAGATGAGAAAAGTACTGAAATCCACTCCATGAAAGTGGAATGTGTCCTGAATACCTCAAAGCTGCATTTTGCATTTTTGTTTAAAGCACTTCTCTCTTCTGAGCTACATACCACATTCTGTTAAATTATTTTGTTTGACAAGAAATACAAGATCTATGTTCTTGAGACAAACTGTTGAGAGCGTTGAGCACAACATCAGGCATGTGGTCTGTTATCATCTTGGGACTTATTAAAATGCTGCTGAAGACTGTTTCATTTGACCAGTTTGCAGAGTATTTAATGTCTGAAGAGCACAACCTAAAAAACACAAACACAAAATCTCCATACAACATGGAGCCACCATAGTTGGGGAAGTGGGGAAGGCGGCTTCCGAGGCGCTATCCTGCTGCCCTCAGCAAGCAGATGGAAGCGCTGCCACTGAAAGCCCACCAAGGCAGATCTATGCCCAACTATACAGTTTCTTTCACCACAAAGGCACCATAATCCTGCTCACAAAGCAGGGGACTTTGCCTGAGCAAAGGAGGAGGACAAACAACGCACATTCATATGAAGGTAACATCACAGTGCTAGCAGTAGCAGGCTGGACAGTAGATATAATGCTGTGTGTACCACATTTAGGATTTTTATTTTACAGAACGGTACGTGATGGAATGGAGGGTTTTCTGTGGTAGTCTAATTAAGGAAAACAATACATTAACTGCTGTGCTTTGGAGTAAATGGAGAAAAGTGAACTCACTGAAGTACAGTAGAATAGCAGCCCGACAAGAAAACCTTAGGGATCTCAAGTGCTGAAGTATGTAATTTCTAAAACCAGTATTCAAATCTTTGAAGGTTAAAGTCATTGTCAAGCTGAGCAGGAACTGCAGCATGCCAGAGCTAAACCTAACATCTACACACCAGCACAGACACACAGAGACAAAGAGAGAGAAGCGGAAAGAAAGGGAGGTGCAGAAGAAGGAAAGGAAAAAAAACACCACAAAAACCGGACAATTTGTAGTAATCAGTGCACTGGAGATGGAAATGAGAAGCAGAACTGGAAACATACTCTGAAAGTGAGAAGCAACTTGAAGTAGATTTTAGGAAGCCAGGATAGTGGTATTCATGATTCTACTTACCTCCTAGAGCTGCATTCTTCTACAATATGGATAATCTTTCCAGGAAGATACAGACGAGGGTACTGTGGTGGTGAATTCAAGTGTGATTCTCCATCAAGGGCATTGTATGAAGGTGACCGATGAACCATTAAGCTTTCCTCAGCTAGAAGGGGCTGCGTCAGGGCATCGTCGTTCCTACCATCCAGCTCAGTTGGGAAGTTATCTGGATCTCCTCCAAATACCTCATACCAACAGCCACGCAACAAAATCTGGTACTGAATTCAGACAGAAAAAACAGCTGAACTGAGGCACAGCATCTTTTGAAGTGACTTATTCTAGTTGTGTGCTTTGCACACGCTTCACCTGAAACTACAAATAAGAGATAAAAAATGCCCTATGCACACACTTGCCAAAAGTTTTGTTTGATGATACCTCCTTACTGAATTTTCCCAACAGCAGCACATTATTTCACCAATACTGAACCCAATCCAATAGGAACGCTAAGGAAAACATTAATATTTTATCCAGGTGAATTGTTCTGTGGATTATACTGTGCAGATTTAACTTTCTTGCACCGACAACTTCTAACTGTCTGCTGTCATCTACAATTTTCCCCAGGGAGGTGGTTGAGTCACCATCCCTGGATGTGTTTAAAAACTGTTTGGATGTGGTGCTCAGGGACACGATTTAGCAGAGGGTCGTTAGGGTAAGTGTGGGTAGGTCATGGTTGGACTCGATGATCTTTAAGGTCTTTTCCAACCTAAGTGATTCTATGATGTCATCCAGGCTCTCTGCATAACTCCTATTCCAGGGACTACAATGAAATCTTGGGGGGACCACAGATTTAACTGCAGGTAATAAGAGATAGCTGCTTACAATCTTTAAACCACTCCTGAAGAGGTGAGCAATGAGCACCATAAAGGTGAAATATTTACTTTCCAAGCTAAACCTGAAGGGAGAAATCTAAACAAAACCACTAATTTACTTCCTGATACAAAATGGTTACTAAAGAAATCTATTGATTTTTCATCTTTTTTTTAACAGTTTCCTTTAACAGCAATACTAGCAAACAAATCAGTTTAGGTCTTGAACACTGTACACTATTTTCTGACAGGCCTTGTTGAATCTCGACTTCCAACAAGACAGCCTTCTAGGTAAGAGGCTACCACAGATGTCATAATCCATGCAGCTCCCATAATTAAAAGCAAAAACATCATACCCCATAAGTCAATGCATTAAAGCCAGGGCTTAACTCAGCTAACAATTCCACTCAGTTCTAACCACAAACAGCATTTAGTTACCTTTGGTCTGTTGCAGTTTGCCACAATTCTCACTATTCTTCTCTTTAAGTCCTCCATGTTGGGCATGCTTAACCTGTTCAAACAGACACAGAACTCAGAAGAGCCTCCTATTTTATGAAATCTAACTTATAAATAAATTTAAAAAAAAAAAAGTAAAAACATTTCCATCTCACCTTGCAACGAGGTCCTTTCCAAGAATGATCGAAACAATGAAGCGTTTAGAGTACTCTGCAAGTGTTTTGCTTAAAGAAAAGACAAGCTTTAGATACACAATTCAGTTTTACCGTGATCATTACCAGTCAGTAATAATACAGCTATGTAGCAGGAACAACTGCAGCTCTTGCAGTCAGTTCTGCAGCAGGCCTCCAGGGGACAGAGCCATGCTGCTTCTCACTGTGTGTAGATGTCTCTCAGGATGAGGCAGCCTGGTCAGGTGAGTCATTTATTTCTGACACATTTACACATCCCCTAAGGAATCCAACTGTAATTCAAGGTGGAGCAAGTCCAATTCTACTGGAGAATGTATAAACAAACTTACTACAGACAAGCAAATTTAGCAATGTAGGGTGCTCCAAAAGTAACATCTCCTATTTACTTCCATGGAAACTACAGCAAACACAAAGAGCACATAACACTATTTGAGATAGCAAACTCGCAGATACCAAATGCTAATTTTCAACGTTTTGAACCACCATTAGCTGTGCGTTTTCACCAGTGACAAACAATAGCCTGCATGCTGCGCTCATAAAAGACCACACCAGTGGAGGTGACCCACTGTCACCACTGCTGAAATGCGCCACCAGTGCCTCACTGTGCTGCATCCACTGCTTGGTCTCCATAAACATTCAGCAAACGTTGATGAATGTCCATGGGTGCCACTTTTTCCACGGGGCAGAATTCAGTGACACCCCTCTGCTTCATCCACACTTCCATGTCATATGCCATTTTGTCAGAGCGCCCCTCTGCTGCTGTCTGTCACACGGCAACAACATGGAATGGGATGTTGGTGGGAAGGCTCAACCTCTGCTGCCATCCCACCAACCCCCATTTATCACATTGTGGGGGCCAACATAATGAAATCAGAGGCACTACTTTCAGAGCAGCCATCATATTTGTCAACTGTCATCAAGGTGTTTGTTTGTTTTTTTAAACTTAGAGAATCAAGTAACAGAAGCCTCATACTTACCTTAGAAGTCCTCCTGGAGGAGAAAAGGCGTAACATTTTAATGTTGGGAAGGAGTTCCTGAGCATGATTGCCAATACAGAAGCTGTTCCACCACCCAAACTGTGACCAACTATCACAAGTTTGTATTCCTACAGACAGAAAGAGAAGACTGAAACACAGTAAAAGATGTACAACTTTTCTGACAAACCAAATCATTTGGAAGGTGACTTACTGGAGCAATTGTGAAAGCTTGGTTTAAAATGCCATCATTTATTAGCTTTTGATAGATATAATTTGCAGCCTGAGTTATTCCCTGCAAGACAACAATTTAAGTTAGAAGACAAAAGGTATTATCTAATCTGAAGCACAAGAGATGTGTCCTTAAAATCAACACGAACACAGAACAACCCTTTTCTTAAAAACCAACCTCCTCTTTCAGCGTTCTCCTGACAGAGAGCATGCCATAACCAAGTGGTCTCGGACATAATGGTTAAAAAGCTTTCCTATTATTTAGTAAGGACATGAAGTCAGACAACAGGTGTACAAACTGCCAGGATGTATGTGATGCAACAACCAAGCCACTGAGATAATTTGTGCAATCATAAGAATACTCATCCAGTTTAACTAAAGGATCCCAAGAATTAAGTTAGTTTTCTTATGGCATGAGATGAATTCCGAACAGCCACAGACTGCACACACCTTATGCACAAAGCCATTCTCTAGAACATCTTCCAGTGTCAGGTCTTCACAGTCTGCTGACAGATCAGTGAGAATGTCCTGCAAACAAGACAGCTTTAATCAGACCTCTCTGCAGGGTTTCATGGCTTGTGCTCTACTACTTGTCAGATATTGGATATTAGGAAGAATTCTTCTCAGAAAGAGCAGTCAGACACGGACAGAGGCTGCCCAGAGAAGTGGTGGACTCAGTCCCTGGAGGTGTTTAAGAAAAGGGTGGATGTGGTATGTAGGGACGCGGCTTAGTGGGCAATATTGGTATAGGTGGACAGTTGGACTAAATGATCTTAGAGGTCTTTTCCAACCTTATTTTTTCTATGATTCACATTCTCACAGGGACAATCACCAAGTCTGTAAGCAGTCAAGTACAGCTGACTATAAAACACCAACCAACCAAACACACACAGCAATCACAATTATAATTTCAGCAACCATTTCCAAGCTGCAAACACATGTTACAAATACACTTTCAGATGCAGTACCAAAGAATTACCACTATCTTTCCCCTACACTCTATTCCAGAAGCAAAGAGAATAATGCCCATCCAAAGACAGGACGGCTTATAGCTTATGAGCCTGAAGGGACTCATACCCACAAGAAAGCTGTTTTTAAATGCACCACTGTAACACCATTTCCTCTAGATATCGGGTGTTCTCCCACATCTATAAACAATTACACACATGAGATGGACAATACCTCAAAAGACAGTGTTCCTCTCACTGCAACCACAATAGCTTCTTTTTTGTGATCCAAAGCAACAAAAAACGGAATCTCATAGATCTGCAGAGGAAAAAATGTATTCAAGTGAAGACATCAGCTTCTCAGAAATGTGAGCATTTGTGCTCATCTTCTGAATTTCTCGTACTGTGGACAGAAGCTGAACTATTAACTTATTAAAAGTGCCCTTATAGCAGTGCTGAGATTTTTGTCAATGGCTGTGTGGCTGTTCCTTAAGAAAGAAAAAAAATAAAAAATAAAAAAATAAAAATCAGAACTGAAAAACGTTTCAGGGCCTGTTTTCACTTGTGTTTATATTTTTTGTTTCATAAATGCTGAAGGCAAACTATAAACTTCACCTTCTGCTTTCACCGACTCAATCACAATTCTGCTCACAAAGCAGCAGACCTGTTTCTGGCATGCTCCTGGTGATACCAGGTAACGTATGCACAGGTAGGCCAATTGCCATGAACGAAAAGAGGCACTAAACTCACCCAGCTGGTGAAGGGGATCTCTGGCTATGCAGCACTCCTTCCGGGAAGCAGCCTAAGTCCAAGAGACGCCCTTCCCTTCAGTGCCCAGCTCTTATCTGATGGGGGGGGGGGAGGGGAGGAGGGGGAGGGCTCCACCCTGGGTCCTCCCCTTCTGGTCACCTGGGGAGCACAGGTGCAAACAATCCCCTGTGCCCCCTGGGCAGCCACAGCCCTTTGCAGGTGCTCAATCGCAGTGCAAGCTGTGATCTAACAGTTTCCCTATCACGAAGGCTTTCTTGCTCAATGCCTGTCCAGATTGCTTACCTTGTTGTGAAAGCTGATATGAATGAAGTCTCTGTACTGCAGCCCTGTTATTCTTAGGATGGATCCAAAGTGAAAGTTACGACGATCACTTCCAGTTATATCAGAATCTTCTGGTCTACTTCTGCAACTAACAAACACAAAAGAGAAGAGCTTTCATATTTAAATTTTTTAGGTTTTCTTTCAGGAATCAAACTCGACTACATTTGCAGAATGATTTCTGCCAGCAATCAAAAGTTCATCTAATTCCCCCTGCCTCCTGCCCCCAGTACTACTATTAGTCTGTACAAAGTGCTATCCCTTCCCACAGAGCTGCTTTTTGCTGAGCAGAATGCCCATTTCCAGTTACAGGACTGGTAAGATACCACTGCTACAGGACTATCACCACTGCAAACAAGTCAGTAAGAAAAGAATTAAGACTAAACTCCAAGGACAAAAAATAGAAACAAGCAAAAAGTAAATTTAAACCAAATTGCCTACAACAGGCTTATCTAATGCTTTATGCATTGTACTGTGTGATCTCCAAGTCATTTATATTTCAGAAGGTTAAACAATTTAACATTAATTATTAAGAAAACTGTAGTTAGAGCCGTGAATCTCAGAAGTCACTGACTGTGACAGGGTTGGAGTAAGGAAGGCAAATGAAATGAAATGGATGCTGGAGGTATAGGTAACTTATCCCAGTTCCTCTTCAGAGCAGGAAAACAGTTGATAACTTATTTCCACATGAATGTGCCCAAAAGGGAGCTCTATAAAGCCTCATTTTAAAACATTACTTAATTTCAATTCTTTGGTTTAACTCCAATCAGCTCCAATTCCTTTGTCATTTTGCTAACTGAATTTTATCTCAATCACAAACCATTCTTAAGAAACAAAGGCTGACCTGTTTCTGAGTGTGAAGACATGCTGCCATTCTGCCTCCACTGAATTTAAGGAAGTCAAGCTTATCTATGACTACGAATAATATAATTTAATGACACAAAAATAGTGCTATTGAAGACAGCTCATTTCTGCAAACAAGAGTGAATTAAGAAGAAGCTGTGTGTTTTTACGCTCTTGATTCAACCTACCAGTCACCATTGAGCTTACAGAGCGCAGTGAATGGGTTGGTGTATATGTAGTAGGGCCAGCCATAGGCAGCTGCAGCAAATAGCATATAGTGAGCAGCGTTCTCCAGTTCAATGTCCAAATCATCAGCCTGCAAGGACACGGGGAAAGAAGATGAAGGAGGGAGAGAAAGAAGGTGTGTTAGGCAACCCCAGAATAAAGCCCAAACACAAACTACTGAAAATTAAGGCACTATCTAAACAGAGAACCTCCGGATCTAAAAGAAAATAAAGGCAGCCACTCAAATTCCAGGAAAACAGTGTTTCTGTAGCTACAGAGCCCAGGATTCTTGGAAATCTGACATTAAATTATATTCTTCCAATACTTATACACTAATAAGCTCAAAGGAGCTTATTCTATGATTCACATTCTCAAAGAGCCTGCAGCAGATATCCCTGACAGGGCTATTTTAAGAATGACTCCACGCTGCCCGGATTCAAAAGGAATTCAATAGAAGTGATTCAAAGTGCACTCACACACTTTTGTGTAACGCAGGCCAAAAGACAACAGAACAATTTACAAAGGTGTTCTAGCACAGAGAAATCAATTGGCAAACTGTAACCCATCACCTCTAAGTATGTAAAAAATGACTGTTTTTCATCTTATTTTGTCTTTTATTATACGTACCAAACATAGTTTAGACAGACAGGGCTAGAAGACTAGCTTTTTAGCTCTTCGCAAACAGTACTAAATACATTCTCCTCTGTTCATTTGCTCTCACATCTCTTCAAAAATGACCAACTGTCTGAAGTTATTCCTATTTGTGCTTAATCCCCCTCACTGATAAATTCCATGGAACATAAGCACTCCTGGTATCAGTGAATACACATTGAGAACTGCTATGTTCAAAGAGCAGAGATGGCTAACACCTCTTTTTCAGTTAAATACCGTAAGGACATAAATTAGGTACCCTTGAAAAACCTTGACTGCAAACTCATCACAGTATTTTCATTTTCACTGTACTTATTAACAATTCAAACTGCAATTTTTTTTACTGTAGTGCTTAATTTTGTAAAAACAAACAAAACCCAAATATCTGCACAAAGAACTACATTTCAATTTGCTCTGTCACCATCTCCTAGAGTAGCTGCACCAGGTGCTATGACAGCCCTGTCTTACCACAAGAGATGACGGGGAGTGACAGAGGACTTCTTCTGGCTCTTTTGGGCAGCTTTCCATTTTATCTTGCTCTTGATGGAGCAGAATCAAACCAGCTGCTATGTCACTTGGCACCAGATCTGTGTCCTGTACAAAGAAATGAAGGAGCTCCAAAAGCTATCCCACAACTCACCACATCAGAGCTATCTCCCAAGAATACACACATGGTGATATATTTTTTTCAGTTCATCAAATCACATTCACCTCAGAGATGTAGAGATGGCTGCACCAGCACCCAACCACCTTCTTCTCCCCACTGTTTGCAAGCACTGAATGTTCTGTTACAAGACTCACATTTAAGTTTCAAGTTAACATATTCAGAACCTGATTTCAAGCAGAGACCTCCAGCTGAACACAGTTACACATTTTGCAACATCTGGATCTTAATCAAGAAAAACATCTTAATCAAGAAAAAAAACAAGAAAGCTTTTCATCGTACTGAGAAGTAGGCGCGGAAGAGCTCTGCTATACTTGTAAAAGCCACCCGATGGTCGTCGTCCTGCACAATACAACAGCACATCAACCTGATTCTTTTTTCCCAGACTCTGGTAGCAGTGTTCTTCACGTTGTACAGCAGCTGCCCCGACTGGCTGCTTTCCAGGTTCCGATCTAAACCATCAGTGAGGTAAAATGTCTTTTTCCCCCCGAGTGGATCAAAGACAATTAGCACTCCGATGATGGTAAAGACAATGATAACCCAGCTGCAAAACAGAAGGAAGCAGGCTGAAACCAGGCATTTCTGACACACGTGTGAGAGAACACAACTACAGATCTTGAGAGACAGTAAGCAAAGTAAGGCATGAAACACCACAAAACATCATCCATTACTGTCATAATGATGCGCGTTTTGTTATCAAGCCTACACAAAGAAAACCCTTCTAAAAGAAACAAAATAATTTATAAGCAATAGCAAAATCTTCATCTGCCGGAAATGTATTTGCTGAACACATGCAGAGCAAAGGTAAGCACTACATTCTGTCTCACGTGCACTATCAAGCCCAGATCTGTGTGTGTGTGGCGGAGGGTGGGACACCTTTACCTTGCAATAACTGTCCCAAGGATGACATTTATCACAGTGCTCTCACAGCGCACGCTGCTGTCTGACACCCACACAGCTCCTACAACAGCCCAGATAAATTCGGGCAAGTAGAGAAGTAGGCGAGTATAAAGTAACTTGGGAAGTGATTTTCTTGGGCCTGGATTAGAAATTGTTCCTGAAATAAAGAGAATTTAAAACAAGAATGGCTTATGAACATATCTCAGGTACGTAAAATCCTACACAAATAAATATATGAGCTTTCGGAACTCTATAGAAAATAAGAACCTTAATTGAAAATATAAACGATTTCAAAGTAAGGGAAGGCTATCAACGAAGCTGAGAAAATAAAAACAACAGTTGGTTTACAGGATTCTTACCATCTACTCCACTAATACTTAAAAATCACCCTCCGGTCAGAGACAGTTCTGCAGTGAAGGTGAGGCAGCACTGCTGTTCCCACCAGAGCCAAAGATGCGTGCCAGAGCGCTGGCTGGTGGACATTACCGTGTAACTGCCAGTGCCAGCTTCTATTATGACTCTACAGAGCTTTAATTTGGCTGAATGCTGAAATCTGAGATACTCCTCTGGTGAGCTACTTGCAACAAGGCTCTGCTCCCTCATTTCAGTCAGTAAAAAATAAATACATTCACATAATAGGAATGTGAATATAGACCAAATATTTCTTAGACTATTTTCTGTATTGTTAGCTAATAATAACCTTTTCCTTGTAGCACTCTTAGGCAATAAAAAAAGAATTAACTTTTGGCCGGCTCAGCTCCTTAAACCAGTTGCTGATGGCAAGATAACACAGGCAGGGTGTGCATACTCATGTGTAGGAAGCATAACTTGTAAAGGTTTAAAACACTGCAGAATGAAAATGGCTTTTGCAACTATTCTCCAGCTGCAAAGCTGCAGTTCACCTCCAGTAACAAGGCTGTCAGGAGAGTCCCAGACCCAACAGCCGGTTAATCCCACTCCCGTTTTGTACACCGTCCTGCAGCAGCACGGCTGCTTACATGGGCACAATCAGATGAAAACTGTTGTTTCTGGAAACGATGACTTCCAAGTGCTGGTGCAAGAACCACTGCTACCAAACCCCACACGCTATAACCACAATCCAGAACATTTCACTGTTAATTTCACTGGAAATTCAGCCTCGGGATTACTCCACTTTATAATGGCCTTATAATTTCACTTTCACACTGAACAAGGACGGCTCTTTTCTCCATGCTGTCGACACTTATCTCTCTCACCTCCTGCACTTTGATACTTAAAACCAGCATAACGTGGCTAATACTTCCTTCCACTGCTCTGGAAACTGTAGGAGAACCAGCAGTGAGATTCAAGTTGAGTACTATCATTCACACCTCAGCTCTGTCAGTTTCTCTTTGTGCTTCCTTCCACCTAAATAATTTAAATACTGTTCTAATTACAGCGCGTTGTGAGAACCAATATACCAGAAATTGCAGAGTCTCCTCTGTTGCTCTAGAGACCACGTGCAGATTTCGGATTGCTTTGGTAATGAGATGCTTCACCAGGAAAATAAGTGAAAAACAATGTTTTCCTGGCATTTTAAAGGACAAAACGAAGCATTTCTACACGTGGCAACTCCAGAGTAACAGAACACAAAAGAATTCCAACTGCACGAGACGCGCAGAGCTCCGGGTCGCTCCGAACCGCGTACCTTGCATGCTGACGTACACGAGGGCGGACAGCGTGCAGATGATGGCAGCCAGCAGGGCCAGCAGCACCAGCAGGTAGCTGTGCAGGAGCG